>JAQFYP010003249.1:0-11191 GCA_034694865.1 Bilobella braunerae | reverse complement strand
GAGCGCTGTTGAGCGCTCTTCGATGCCACCTCAGTTCTACGACGCTATAATCAGCGCTGCGGAGAAGCTCGTCAAGGAATGCTGCAGCGATCACAATGTGGACTGCGACCCAGCGAAGCAGAAAGCGATTGCCCAAGAAGCGATTGCCGCATCAGAAAATGACGCAGGTGACGCTGGCGGTGCAAAGACCCCCGTGACCTCGACCGAACATGTCACGGCTCCTCTCGTGACGCTGATTCTGTTACTCGCTGCGTCACTCCTCGCCGGAACCGCTCCAGATCAGCCTTAAGCTTCACAAGCATATAATCTCCCTTCCACGCTTCAAAATTAAACATTTTATGTTTTCGAATCGCTATGTCAAGGATAGACTTCTGGGAGTAAATATTTACTGGAAATAAATCGAGGTCAATGACCCTGCTGCTGCAAATGAATGAGGTCAATGACCCTGGATGCTTAATTTGCTATCATTTGAGTTCATGTTCATAAACGCTTTTTAAGTGACCCAAATCCCTTCAAAATTAAGTTATTTCAATTGACAATTTTTTTCGTGACCTTCACAGCTTTCCCTCATCAGTTTCACTTCCGGGGTCATTGACCCGTGACACAGCCTCTCAGTTTTTGTTCGAAGCCCTCTATGAGAACCAACCGTGTGCTACAAAAATTCAATTGCAATTGGAATATTTTGTTATTTATTTCAAATGTCAATAAAGTAATTCAAAAACCCCGTTTTTTTAAATAAGTAGATTTTGTTGATGTTTAGAAATTCAGACCATAACCAAAACGGGATTTAAAATGTTTCACGTAAGAATTTGGAAACGATTTAAACGAAAAAAACAAACACTGGTTAAGTTACTAATTAATTAAATGCACTAAAACAATGACCAATTGACTGTTATTTCACTTTTCGAAGAACATTTGCAAGGTATTTTTCAAAGTGCTATTATCAAAATTTAAAAAAAACCCTAACATTCAGCGTTTTTCGAGCAGTTTGAGTAAACAAAACTTTGACAGTTTTCGAATACAATACAAAACGATTTCAATTAAATAATATTATTTTTGGCGCTGGAGATTAATTCTAAATAACTATTAAAAATAACGTCGATTCGTTTGAGAGATTTAAAAGATAAACTTCTTAATTTTTTTTTTTTCAAAATTTCAAAAAAAAAAAACGTTTGTTGTAAAGCTGCTCCAGATCAGCGATTCAAGTCCGTTGGACGACGATGGCCGCCATGAGAGTGACGCAGACAAAACTCGGCTTGGAGCCAATGATAGACGACCCTTCGCCAGAAGCTCCGCTCCCACTGTTTGGCGCTGCTGCAATCGCTGCAGCCCTCATCGACGAGCTTCTGCGCCGCCGCCTTCAAGGTGCCGTTCCTTGGTGCGCACGGTGTCTGCGATTCCGTTGGCTTCCTGCAAAAAGTCCTTGCGCTTCGTTTCAGGGTCCAAAGCGCTGAACACCCCAGTGACAATCAGCGTCAAGATGAGGAAAGCGATCCACGTCAAAGTCCTGGTTCCACCAACTCCCTTGACCTTCATTTCCAGTTTCTCAATTTCCAAGGTCGAAATGAGCCACTCCTGGAAAACAAAAGGGTCAATGAATTCTGATCTAGGGTCAATGAACTCTGATCTAGGGCCAATGAACTTTGGCTTGGTGTCAATGACCTCTTATGATTTTCAAAGTTAAAGAATTGACCGTACTTGTCCACCGTGAAATCTGCAGCGAAGCGATGCAGTTTTAGAGCAGCATTTTCCAGCAAAACGAATCCTGAAAATTGATTCTACTAAAATCAGCGATTTCGCTTTTTCAGCTTTTATTTCTCAAGGTTTTCAGCGTTCCAACATGTTTACAGAAAGTAATAACGACTATTTTTAGTTTTTGGACCAATGAAAGGCAAGATTTTGGAATTTAAGTTAATTGTCTCGCATTTGATTGGTTGAGTAGGATTAAGCGAGTTTTGATTGGTTGAGAAGGTTTAGGCGATTTTTGATTGGTTGAGAAGGTTTAGGCGACTTTTGATTGGTTGAGAAGGTTTAGGCGAGTTTTGCGAGAGCGAGGAGCGTGACGCCGACGCTGGAGAGAAGTAGGAGATCCAGAGGCCGGCGACCAATGGCAGCAGAGCTTTGATGACCGTGCTGCGGCGCTGGTGTCGTGGGGAATCTCGCCGAGGGTCGTAAGCGACGAATCTCGTCCTTGGCGCTTTTAATGCGCTTTTCCTTGTCGCAACTGGGGGTTCCGGGCGTCGCTTCGCAGCACCCTCTGTAAACCCTGCGAAACGCTTGAATGCGAACGGTGTACACCGCGGCGGGGCTCTCTTAAACACCTTGTCACTTCCAAGGTCAGCGTGGAGCTCTTCTTGAGCTTTAAGAACGCGCCGCATATCCTCAAGCGTCTCTTCTTTGCACACTCCGAGAATGACGGTGTCCAAACGGTCGTAGAATGCATCCGACCCCAAAATGTCGTCAATGTCGCCGTCTGCCTGGCCGTTGACGCTGGGAGTGACGGCGAGCGACACCAAAATGACGCAGAAGAGCGCTTGCGTCAAGGCTCCAGATCCCTTTCCCTCAGAGTGACGCATCTTGTCCGGACCGTAATTTCCGAAAATCAGATCGCTGATCGCTGAAAATCAGAGTTGCAAACACCGTGGAATTGCGGCAAGTTTGTGCGGCGAAGAGATTTTCACTCCGAAGTGTCTTTCCGGAGTGAGTCGTTGCGCG
Organism: Bilobella braunerae; assembly: GCA_034694865.1. NCBI lineage: Eukaryota > Metazoa > Arthropoda > Collembola > Poduromorpha > Neanuridae > Bilobella > Bilobella braunerae. Next base: position 8,476 of record JAQFYP010003249.1, on the reverse strand, counting down.
ATGTGCCGCGGTGCGCTGCTGCTTCAACTTTTTTTTTAAACAAATTTTTCTTGTTCAAATTGTTTCTCATTTCCATGGAAACAGCACCATTCGCTGAAGATTTGACGCGAATTTAAGAACTAGGAATATTAATTCGCGCAAGCGCCGTGACATTCGTGACATTGACACCGTGTCACGGCTCCTTTTCGTGACGCTGAAGGTGGGCGTAGCCTAGGCGGCGATCGAGCCACGACTGACGATACGCTATTTGAGCGACGTATTCCATACGCACGCCGTAGACGTATTCGACGTTGCGCAGAAAAATGCCGACGTTGACTTCGACGGGCCCGGAACCGTTTTGACCCAAGGGTCACAAATGACAAATTAAAAGAAAATTCCCGAAATTCGACAAAACAGATTTCATAAAAATTTTTTTACAAAATATATTTCCTAATTACAAAAATTTACATAAATGGAATGGATACAAACGATTTTGACTCGGCGAAATTCGACAAATCATAATTCCTAAGAAAATAAAACAGCTTTTCCAAAAGGGTTTCGCATACCAGCAGATTTCCTAAAAATTAGAAATTGACATTTGACAAATCGATTCGTAAACAATTGACAAAACTTGTTCAAAACGATTCCCAATAGGACGTGACAAGTTTTGACAAAACAGAATTCCTAAAAAAAAAAAATTGGACAAGTTGTTTCGTAAAAAATTGACAAAGCTGTGAAGGAGCGATTATCAAAAAAAAGATACAATTTTGACAAAACACAATGCCAGATAAATGCGTAAATAGATTTGACACCTAAAACACATTAGAAAACGACCCAATTTCGAGAGAAAATTCTGTCAGGTGACGTCCAAATGAGCAGATTTGTGGAAAGTGTTTCAAATTTTTTTAAAAATTGAAATTCTTTAAAATTCAGAAGAGCAGCAATTTTGAATAAATTTGAAAATAAAAATTAAGAAGTTCTGCAAACTAAAACTAAACGGAGCGTTATTTAGCTGCCTTTTATACACGCTCAATGCAAAAATTTAGCTCCATTTTTCAAAACGCTTGAAAGCCGTAAATCTAACAAATTGAAGCTGATTAAGCGCTACATTTAAAAAATTTATCCAACTGTAATCGATTTGGAGCGATTTTGCATCCAATTTAAAGAAAAAAAAACACTTTTGTTTTCAAAAAATGTTAATGTTGAACGAATTATTTAATTGGACAAGAACGGCCTAAATTGAAAATGTTTAAGCTCTATATTTAAAAATTATAGCCAATTGTAAGCGATTGGAAGCGATTTTGAATTCTATTAATAAAAAATCCCAAAACGTTAGCAATGTTTGAAGAAACGTTTTTTCAACTAAATTGCAATTTGAATCGCCCACTTCATTCTCACGTTTTGAAATTTACTTTCTCCACTTTGACGTTTAATTTTTTGACCCTTTAAGTACACCTTAAGGGCCCTTTAAGTGTCCCTTAAGTGCTTTCTAATTGGTTCTCATCACGAAGAAACCCTTCCAAAAAGTCTCCAGATGACAAATAATTACAAGACATGTTCTACGCTTTTCAAAATTTCAAAAAAAAATTTTTTGCTCATTTAATTCGGCTATTAACCACTCAATTTTCAACTTTTTTTTTTCGATAAGTGTCCCAAGTCTCCATTTGTATATTAAGCGTAGAAAAACATTTTGGTAAATCGATACAAAACCTGTTAACTTTTATTGTGCCTCAATTTCAAAATTTTCTTTTTTAATCCTAAAATTCAGCGTTTCTCCAAAACCGTTCAAAGAAACGTGCTCAATATTTACCACCGTGACGAATTTGAGCCGTGACCAGTTTCCTGCAAACCCATTCCCGAAAAGCGATTCGATTAAAATCAGCGATTTCGCTTTTTGAGCTTTCATTTCTCAAGGTTTTCAGCGTTCCAACATGTTTATGTTCCAACGTTATTACAGGAAGTAATAACGACAATTTTTAGTTTCTGGACCAATGAATAGCGATATTTTGGAATTGAGGTATTTTATTTCGCATTTGATTGGCTGAGTAAGTTTAGGCGAGTTTTGATTGGCTGAGAAGTTTTATGTGAGTTTTTGGTTGGCTAAGAATTAGGCGAGTTGTGATTGGTTGAAAATTTTTAGGCGAGTGGTGATTGGTTGGCGAGTTGCGCGAGAGTGAGGAGTGTGACGCAGACACTGGACAGAAGTAGGAGGTTAACGGCGCGGCGACCAATGGCAGCAGAGTCGTAGAAGTCATCCGACCTCACACTGTTGTCAATGTCGCCGTCTTCCTGGCCGTTGACGCTGGGAGTGACAGCGAGCGACACCAAAATGACGCAGAGAAGCGCTTGCGTCAAGGCTCCAGATTCCTTTCCCTCGGAGTGACGCATCTTGTCCAGATTCTCGAAATTCAAGCACCGTGGATTCTGAAAAGTAGATCGCTGAACGCTGATTGGATGATGGATTTATGAATTAATTACAAATTAGTGTTACAATGGTGCAGAGTTACAAACGCCGTGAAATTGTGGCAGGTTTGAGTGGCGACCGACTAGATTCGCAACTTTTAGAGGTCAATGTGCTGTCCGGCGCGCCGCGGCGGTGCGTTCCTGTTTTTTTAAACAAAGAGCTTTCTTTCTTTTAAATTGTTTCAGCATTCTTTGTTCAAATTGTTTCTGATATCCATGGAAACAACACCGTTCGCTGGAGACTTGACACGAATTTAGGATTCTGGCGCAAGCGCCGTGACATTCGTGACATTGACACCATGTCACGCCCCTCCCACTCGTGACACTGATTCTGTTCCTGGCTATGTCACTCTCAGCCAGCGGAAACGCTCCTAACTTCTTTCACTGGAGTAATGAACAGTGGAACTTGGGGGAGGGGCTTAGCTTATTTCAGGGAGGGACTTTGGCCAGTTGAACCAATCCCATGCTCAGGGCGACCGCGGCGGTGAACGTGAGCATGTGACATGATACCTGGTGGCAGAAAAGGACTTTTGTCAGCCTTCTGTCCTTGGCCTCCATTTATTTCAGCAACCGTGACAATGACCATTGAACGTGTCACAAGTGACCTCGTGACCTTCATGGCATTCCCTCATTAGCTTAGAGGTCATTGACCCCCATTTCTTTTTTTTCAAGACGCTGTGGCCATAGTAGAAGAAAATTTTCTCTCCCCAGCCCCTTGCGCATGCGTGACCGAAGAAAGCCAGTATATGACAAGCAAAAGAGGACTTTTTATTGTGTGTCATTTTAAAAAGAATGTTTGCAACATTTGAGACAACATATGTTCGCATGTTCCTTTTGCGACAACATATGTTACAGGCACAAGCATAGACATACAATTGCAATAACAATTTTATGTCTATGGGCACAAGGTTTAGAGGCATGAGGAACTAAACAATTTTGCCATTAACTACTTAAGTGCCAATTAATTAATGATCTAAACAATGGCCAATCAATTTGGGTTCATTTCACATTTGCAAACTTTTCCGAAGAGCATAAAAGCAACTTTCAAAATGATGTTTTAAAATTTGAAAAAAAAATGTCTCAACATTCAGCGTTTTTCAAAACCGTTCAAAAACCGTGCCTGAAAATTTACACTGTGAAATCTGAAACAAGCAGCACAAATGAATTTCCACTTTTTTTTTTTTGCAAAATGAGTCCGCAAAACGATTTATATAAGAATGACTGAATGAGTAATAAAAAATGTATTCGAATCAGCGATTTAGTTTCTCAGCTTTTTCAGCGGTTTTAACACTATCGAGCATTTAAATTTAAAAATTTTATCTTCATTAATTTACTTAACTAATTAGCAATTACTAACTTATGAACAAATAAATTACATAATTTTTTTTTAGAGTCTTGTCGTTAGCACCCTAGCAGCGGCGTTGCTGAGCACACCGCCGCGGCGGGCCTTATTGATTATTTTTGCTCATTTTTCGTCATCAAGCGTTCAGCGCAAATCGACGCTGCATCAACTTTTAGCGCATTTCGAAGCCGCATCAACTTTCAGCGCAATTCAACGTTGTATCAACTTTCAGCGCAATTCGACGCCGCATCAACTTTCAGCGCTCATTTGACGCTGCAAAAATATAACAAGCAGGTAGGATCTTTTTTGGCTAATTGACAAAATAGTTGTAAAGGAACCGTTGACCTTTGCAGCTATTAAGAGTGGAAATGGGTGTCCTGGACATGTCTGGAGGTCATCGACCCCTCAAGTTGACCCTTTGCCTCCTTGTCATCGCCTTGACCTTTGACCCCTGCCACTGCCTCAACGACACGGAGAAGAGCGCTGTGGAGCAGACGGCGACCTTGTCTTCACAACACCTGGCGACATCGAAGGGCACCTGATGGGGTACTTGGGCAAATTGAAGAACGACAGGCGGCACACGCCTTAGTACGTCGCCGCCGTGAGCAGCGCCGTGGAAACGCTTGTGAAGGAATGCTGCAAAAATCACGACGTAACGTGCGACGCATCGACGAGGGAGAAGATTGTCCAGGACGCCATTGTCGCATCTGAGCCGTCTGGCGCAAGCGCCGTGACATGCGTGACATTGACCCATGTCACGGCTCCCCTCGTGACGCTGATTCTGTACCTGGCTGCGTCACCCTTCAGCGGAACCGCTCCAGGTTAACCTTCAGAGCAAGTATTACCCAGACTTACTGCTCAAAATTAAACATTTCATGTTTCCGAATCGCTTTGTCAATGATAGATTTCTGGGGGATAGATATTTACTGCAAATAAATGAAGGTCAATGACCCTGTTGCAAATAAATGAGGTCAATGACCCTGTATGCTCAATTGACATTTTCTATCATTTGAGTTCGTGTTCATATACGCTTTTTAAGGACACAAATCCTTTCAAAATTCATTTATTTCAATTGACAAGTTTTTTCGTGACCTCCACGGCTTTCCCTCACCAGTTTCACTTCCGGGGTCATTGACCCGTGACACAGCCTCTCAATTTTTGTTCGAAGCCCTCTATGAGAACCAAGAGTGTGCTACAAAAATTCAATTGCAATTGGAATTTTGTATTGTCAAAAAATATTTAAAAAAAAACGTTTTTAAACAAATATTTTTTGTTGTTCAAAAATTCAGACCATAACCAAAACAGGATTCAAAATATTTCAGCTAAGAATTTGGAAACAATTTACAGACAAAAGCAATCACTGCTTAAGTTACTAATAATTAAATGCACAATGACCAATCAATTGACTGTTATTTCAGTTTTCGAAGAATGTTTGCAATGTAATTTTCAAAATACTATTTTCAAAATTTAGAAAATCCTATTTTCCCAACATTCAGCGTTTTTCGAACAGTTTGAGTCGAAGAAATTTTGACAGTTTTCGAATAAAATGCAAAACGATTTTAATTAAATAATATTAGTTTTGGCGCTGGAAATTAATTATTCTACATAACTAAAAATAACGTCATTCAATCTATGGTCATTGATCGTGATTCAAAGAGATTTAAAAAAGAAACATTTTCTTCAAAAAAAAAAGAACCTTTTTTTTTTCAAAATTTCAAAAGAAAAATGACGTTTGTTGTGAAGCTGCTTCATATCAGCGATTCAAGTCCGTGTGACGACGAATCCCAAGATGGCCGCCATTAAAGTGACGCAGACAAGGCTCGGCTTGGAGCCAATGGCAGACGACCCTTTGCCCGAAGCTCCTTCATTTCCAGTTTCTCCCTTTGCAAAATCGAAATGAGCCTTTCCTAAAAAAAAGATTTGGGGTCAATGAACTTTGATTTAAGGTCAATGAACTCTGATAAGCAAAAACGGTATTTACTCGATTAATGTTCAACTATATGCTTGAGTTTCCGGATGATCAGTAGTGCAATGCGTTCTTTCGATTTGTTTTTCTTAGAAAAGTGAAAATTGACGCTGATTCTTTGAAAAAATTGTTTTGAATTGTAAAAACTAAAGAAATTGTTTAGGATAATTTGTGGTACTCTCGACCATAGACATTTTTTTTTATAAATACATAAGTAAAACGAAGTAAGTTAAAGTTAATAAATAAAGTTAAATAAGTTAAATAGTTAAATTAGTTTAAAAATAGTTTAATAGTTTAAAAGTTAAACGAAACGAAAGAGTTTGAGAGCAACATTTTTCGGCAAAACGAATCCCTAAAAGCGATTATATTAAAATCAGCGATTTTGCTTTTTGAGTTTTTATTTCTCAAGGTTTTCAGCGTCTCAACATGTTTACAGGAAGTAATAACGACTATTTTTTTTAGTATTTGGAACCAATGGAAGGCGAGATTTTGGAATTTAGGGATTTTGTCTCGCATTTTATTGGTTGAGTAGGATTAGGCAAGCTTTGATTGGTCGAAATGAGGTTTAAGCGAGTTTTGATTGGTTGAGAAGGTTTAGGCGAGTTTTTGATTGGTCGAGAAGGTTTAGGCGAGTTTTTGATTGGTTGAGTAGGTTTAGGCTAGTTTTAATTGGGCAAGAAAATTTTGGCGAATTTTGAGTGGCTGAGAAGATTTTCTCTAGTTTTGATTGGTTGAGAAGGTTTAGGCGAGCTTTGATTGGTTGACAAGGTTTAAGGAGCTTTGATTGGTCGAGATGAGGTTCAAGCGAGTTTTGATTGGCTGGAAAGGTTTAGGCGAGTTTTTGATTGGCTGAGAACGTTTTTTGGCGAGTTTTGATTGGTTGAGAAGCTTTAGGTGAGTTTTGATTGGTTGAGGTTTAGGCTAGTTTTGATTGGTTGAGCAGGTTTTATCGAGTTTTGATTGGTTGGGTGGGGTTAGACGAGTTTTACGAGGGGGAGGAGTGTGACGCAGACGCAGGAGAGAAGTAGGAGGTCCAAGCCGCGGCGACCAATGGCAGCAGAGCTTCCGCCGTGCGGCGGCGCTTTAGTCGTGGTCGTAGGTGTTCGTAAGCGACGAATCTCGTCCTTGGCCATTTGATAGCGCTGTGCCTCGGTGCATGTGGAGGTTCCAGGGTTCGCTTCGCAGCACGCTTTGTACACCGTGCGGAGCGCTTGAATACGATAAGGGTACACCGCGGCGGGGTAGTCGGCACCTCTCTTCTTGCCTCCTGCCCATTCACGGTGATTCTCCTCATGAGACTCCAGCGCATACTGCATCTTTTCAAGGGTGTCTTTCTTACACATATAGTCATATATGTCGTAGTCCAGAAGGATGTAGAAAACGTTCGACTCAAAAATGTCGTCAAGCTCATCTTTCTGACAGTTGACGCTGGGAGTGACGTCAAATGACACCAAAATGACGCAGAAGAACGCTTGCGTCAAAACTGCCCCACGCATTTTCTCCAGAAACGCGAAAACACAGCAGTTAATGAAAAAAAGTATTGTCAATCGTTAAAAACTAGAAATTTCAATCCTTCTTTACTAACATTTTAGTAACAGCCCAGCAACGGTTCTGTAATAAAAGTACTTGTGTTGCTAAGCACACGGTCGAGATTTTTTGAACAATTGCCCACTTCTTTATTAAGCGTTCAGCGCAATTCGACACTGCATCAATTTTGACGCTGAATCAAGGTTACAATTTTTCGATTTCGATAACAATTAGTTGTAAAGGAGCCGTTGAAGCGTCCTTGCGAAACTGGGAATGGGAGTCCTTGGTATGTCTGGAGGTCATCGACCCCTCGAGTTGACATTTTGCCTCCTTGTCATCGCCTTGACCTTTGGCCCCTGTCACTGCTTCAATCAAACGGATAAGGACAACGTTGAATATCAGGCGAATGTCACCTTTACGTTTATCTGCACTGCACCGTGCAACACTGCACTGACAAGAATCTCCAGCAGCACCTGGACTACATTGAAAACGTAAAGAAGAACGATACGACGGTGTCGCCACAGTTGTACGACGCTTTTAGCAGCGCCGTGGAGAAGCTCGTGAAGGAATGCTGCAGGGATCACAAGGTGGTATGCGACGAACCCAGGAAGAAACTGATTGCCCGAGACGCCGTTGCCGCCTCTGGCGCATGCGCCGTGACTACCGTGACATTGACCCATGTCACGGGTCCCCTCGTGACGCTGATTCTGTTCCTGGCTGTGTCACTCTCGGACAGTGGAGCTGCTCTACGTCCACCTTAACGTAACGGCAAATAATCTCCCTGCGACACTTCACTAACTCCTCAAAATTAAAGATTTCATGTTTACGAATCGCTTCTCAGCGATAGATTTCTAGAGGGAAATTATGCTGGAAATAAATCGAGGTCAATGAACTTGCTGCAAATAAATAAGGTCAATGACCCTGGATGCTCTCCTCAATCGACCTTTAGCTAACATTTGGTATTTTCTTGAGTTCGTGTTTATTATCGCTTTTTAAGTGACTGGAATCGCTTCAAAATTAAAGTAACTAGCCGTAGTTTTCGCTTCGCGAAAACATTATACGGCTAGGGTGATTCAATACACATCACATATATCGTTCCAAAAAAGTCCAAAAAGTTCCAATATATCAAAAGTTGGCTTTGACCTCGAAATGTTAGTTTGAGGTCAAGGGGTCATTTTGGGGTTGTTTGGGGCCATAGA
>JAQFYP010003248.1:0-11191 GCA_034694865.1 Bilobella braunerae | reverse complement strand
AATGGAAGGACTATTTTGTATAGTTGTAGTGTTTGCTCGCAACGGTTGGTACACAAGTTATTAATCTAGGAAAGCAGTTGAGTTGAAAGAGTTGAGAAGTAAAAATTAAAAATGAAGTGAAGCACGATTTTATGCGCTGAAGGGTTGGTTGCAAGGTTAATCCTTTTAGGTTGAAGCCTATTTTGAGTTAAATTGGCTCTCAAACGCCCAAAAATGCATGTTTTAAGGTGAGTTTAAAGTGAGGTATTTTGTCTTTTTTTGAACAATGGTCCAGTTTCTTTTCCACACACTTTTTTTGTGTACTTATATTACTCAAACTTTAAATAACAATATCCTAAATACCGTGTGCTAGTTCCCAACTTGGTATTTTTTCATATTTCCCCCATTATGAAGTCGGAATATTTACGAAATCAATTTTAAAACTGGTAATTGGTCAGTTTATGGATGCTAATATAAATCTGGTCTAAACTGTATATTTGAAGGAAAGTGCATTATACTCTTATTAATTTTTGTTTTGTTTTTTACAGCCGTACTTTTTGATTAGCCAATCAGCGGCTGTGCGTCCGTAACAAATCGAGTTTACGCGCGTAAAGTAAGTTTACAGAATTTTTTGATTGAAGTGCACTACACTAAAGCACACCAACACATACCAAAATTCCCGCCTCCGTAGATTGGTATGAAAAAATTATCGGGAAACTTTTACAAAATTAAAATGGTGAAGGTAATTTATGCTCCGTCTTAAGACGGGTTTGTTTTGCTAATACTTGTTAAATACGAGTGATGGTCCACTGAATACCCGCCCATAGCAGTGTACTGCCGTAACTTTCCGGGAGTAAAATTATATTGTACCTTGGCCAATTAGCCACAAAAAAGTCTTCATCAAAAATACCAAATAGTCTCTGAGAATTCAAAAGACAGATCATCATTGTGTATGCTAATGAGTCAATTAAATGGGCTAATAGTAAAATATAATTTGACATATCATTTGACAATTTAGAAAAAAAAAACAAAAATTTATGCCTATTGTTACTTCAGGATTTTTTCAAAATTATCAATTGAGTAATTGCGTGTGTCTGAACATTTCCTGACTCTTGTTGTCTAGTAGCGCGAGCAGTACATTGTGCAGCTGTAAATTGTAATAATAAAGACAGCTTTTGTTTACAACTATGAAGAAGGTTGCTTGCCTGTGCCGTAAATTTTTCTATGTAAAAAAGTTTCAACATTTTGCTTCCCAAATTTAATTTTCAAACTCGTTAATAACAATTAATAGCAATAGCAAAATGTTAAGTATTTAGAAATAGTTTTTAGCTATGTAAAGTTTTTTTTTGCTTTTACAATTTCACAATTTAAGCTTCAGCGTACTTAGCAAATGACTACAAGCAAAATTCAATTTAATCAAGTTAATTGTTTTAACTGTAAATTACAATTAACTAGTTGCTAACCGTTTAAACAATTTTATGGTTTTATCTTATCAACCCAGACCCAGTTAGGTTCAGCGAACTTAAGACCCCAAATTATATGTAGACACCATTCCTAGTCAATTATTTGTTAATTTTAAATCAATGAAACTAATAACTAACTAATCGAAATTAATATTTGGAACAAAAAAAATGACATTCAGTGATTTGTACGATGATTTCTAGCGCCTGTAAAAGAAAAAAAAAGTTAGAAAATATAAAGCTGATGGGAATTGAACCCGCGCTCTCCCAATGTCTCGTTAGACTTTTCCGCCACTAAAAGTCACAATGGCTGTTCTTGAGGAATTGCAGATGTCGACCATTACATCTCACCAAACTGCTATTTATACATATTAATTATCGTATCCTTTTTAACATAGCTTTCTGCTGAACATTGAACACGGGGTCGACCACCACCGAGGAGAATCTGCTAGACAGGTAGAATCGAGAAGACAGGTATGAACGCCATCTTTCGCCCCCGAGCTCAACCTCAACAACCGCAACTTTCCAGGCCTCTACTCACTGCATCCGTACCAGCACTTTTTTTTACTGTGCGCCTGACGAAACTCGGTCCCGGCACATACCCAAGCTAAGAGCAGTCTCCTAACCCACGACCCCGGGCCATTGGTTGATTCTAATAATACTAGGAAATCCCAGAAAAAAAAACAATTTTCCGGGTGATATGTAGGAAATGAGAGTAGGGATTGTGCCCGTGTTAGGAATTTTAGCGCCATCTCTCGTGTACAAAGTGCGGAGGCACGGATGGATGCAAAAAATTAAGACAATTACTATTGAGAATTTTCAATTAAGAAATCCTGGAGAACTTTCTACTGTAAATACCAACAACGACAGACTTAACCCAAAAACTAGCACAAACAGCATCGTCAAAACGTTTAAACCCAATCTTAGCTTCTGTGGGAGGCGCATGAAATCCGCAACGCTTTCGCGCATTTTGTCCAAGTTTTGAGTTACTTTGAATGAAATGTACTTTGACCAAATCAAATGAATTCCATGCTCTAATAACCCGTAACATCTTTTGATCATTTTAAGTCGAGCATGCTCAAAAAGGGGGTTATCTCCTTGAAATAAGTATCCCTCCCAATCGACAGCAAAACCTTCCTGCGATACAGTAAATTCCGGAATTTGTTCACCAGTATAGTTGTCAATCTTACTGTTTAAGAAAGTGTAGACGAGTTGGTGTACTACCATCAAGTCGTCAATGAGTACGGTTCGTTCGCAGATACTTAGAGCATTTATGATGTAATCGACATCCCGTAGATTTTCAGTGTTATAGATAAATAGTCTTTTTGTTTTATATTTAGCGTTCCAGCCCTCAGTATAGTTTGGTGGCATTACTAGTAGCCAATTGTACACTAAATTTTGATTTGGATTTTTCTCAAGTTCCTTACAACTTAGAGTCTCAATGTAGTTTTGTGTTGACAAGTGCAGCTGCTGTAGATACATTAATTTCTTTGCAACGTCATCATATACTCGACACACGCCTAAGCCGGTAGCTCTAAATGCAGGACACTCACAGGCAGTTGAGCATATGAAGGAGAAGTTTGCATTATTTCCGGCTAAGTAGGTGTTGTAGCGAATTGTATTACGCAAAACCAGAAAGTCTTCAAGTTCCGTTATGCTGTGCCATAGATGGGAAGCCTTTGGAGGAGACAAAATGAAAGCCGTAAACAGGCCCTTGTATCCGTTAACCAATACCAGCAAAACAAGCAACCAAGAACCAAACACTAGGCGATAGTCATATGTAAGGTTGTGGCGTACAACAAAGTTGTTAGTAAGGTCTGCTCCAACGTCAAACATGGCTACAGCTGAGGAAATTGCCATCCTAATTGCCAAGATTTTTACAATTGTAGGCGAATGTTGGCGAAATCTGGCAAATGCTGCCATTGTACCAGGAACGACCATACTTGCGCTAACCAGAACAGTCGCCCAACACCAATTGTCCAACGCTATTATATACATTCGAAAAGACATTTGGCGCATCACACCGTCGCACGTAGCAAATGCTAATGGCAAATTGGCGGTGACAACAAATCTAGGATTAGTTGTGTTGACTCCCGTAGCATACAAGTTTCCTGGACGTATGTATTTGGTTGATAATAGTCCAATTGCACGATACATAGTTTCTCCCGCTAGGGATAAATTTCCAGTGAAGTAACTTTTCAAGTTTGGTGAATAGTTAGACCTATCAAATCGAATACAGTTTCCGCTTGAGGACAACATTTGCATAAAAAGTATCGACTGCGATAGATAGATAGTTCCAAACGTATTCACGAGTGTGTGGGCGGCAAAATGTTGTCCATGAATTGTTTGTAGAAAGCTGTCAGTAATATTGATATGGCCTGAATTACAGGCACGAGTTACTGGAAATACGGCGTATTTGTTGTGTAAATTACTGCTGACCACAATTTCGATTCCATATATACTGAGATTGCATAAATGTCCGTCAAAAACTCTGCAAATTAGTGGTATTTTGTATGCTGCATTCAATGTTACTGCGCCTACTATAGTAGCGCTCTTGGCTTCCATATACAATATTAGCTTGTTGCCTTCGTCATTGCTCTCAACGTTTTTCATTTTTACGATAATTGAAACATTTGGAATGCAAGTAGGAAGATGAAAGTGTTTATTTGCAGATATAGTTTTTAGCCAGAAAACAATGAAAATGATAAACGCTGTGGGAAATTTGTAAAACAGAATGAGCTTTCCATTGACAACCTGCAAAGGAGCAAAATTAATGGCTTGCTCCTGCATGAGAAAAAAATATACAGAGCAAAAGTTTGACTTGACATCCAATTTCTCCTGATACTTTCCATTACTCCAACTATTCAGTTGTTGGTAACTGAAATATTGCTCCAGACGTCCATTGCCATTTGGAGTAGATTTTTTTGTGGTTAAAGGAAGCTCGGGCTTCTCGAGTCCCACTTTATTTGTGTCAAGAAAAACGCCTAAATGGCAGTCGTAATATTTTTCGAAATACAAATTCAAGTCCTGAACCACGCTCCGTGACCTCTCACAATTGCAAGGTGCAGTCAAGCAAAGACAAACTATGAGCAACAACTGAATCCAATGAGATGTCATGCTGAAATGATGTGCTTATGATTTTGGGTCATACACGTTGTATTCTGTGAGACGAGTTGGATACCTAAAACATCTTGAAAATGTTTGGTTTGAAGGACGTCGGACATCAATAATTTTCATTTGTGTTTCATTTCTCTCTGTGTTGAAATGAAACTTGACACGCGATTATTTGTATAAATAATAAATAGTGTGTAATGGAAATCCTACTAATAGCCAAACATGCTAGTATTAGTACAGGATGATTTCAATTCTAATTTCTGAGACCTGCTGCGCTACGACGGTATTTGTATTTAGTTTATTAATGCATAGCTCAAATTGACAAGGAATTTGCATTTTAAAAATGAGCGTTAATCATGGACGAAGTGTTCGAAAATGAACTATTGCTTTCAGCCTTCTTGTTTTACTAACATTTGCGACCGCACAGCTTACCGTTACAAAAAATGACAAATACTATGGTGAATGTACAAAAAAAATTCTGTTCCTTTTGACTTATTACGTAAATTTACATATAGATGTACGAAGTTAATTAACGTTCTCATATGATGAGAATGATGTGTGATAAATGATTATGTGAGAAACTTAATTCCAGCTAAATAGAAAGAAGACACGACGTAGACTAAGTAAACAAGCCCATGTAAAGATAAAGATACCTTATGCGATTTAAGACTACATTTCTATATATTTATTTTTATTTCTAAGAAATAAACACTTTCTTGTGCACCCTGTTGATGAATACTCAAAGATTGGTAATGGAATCAACAACTAAAATGAATTGTGTGCCGATGCTCATTTCCGGCTAGCCGAGGATTATGGACATCCATACACTATATAACATGATTCTTTTGCACTGTGAGCAAAGCTCCACCAACACAAAGCAAACACCAGGGCCTTCTTGCATTCGGATTAAATCTCACTCATCTCTAATCCAAAGCTAAGCGAAAACTAAGCCAACTTCGATTGGTAATTCTGAGCAGTTTTCCAATTAAGATTAACCTAAACTTGGCTTAAGTCGGTTTTAATCTTAAGTTAACTCTAATTTTGAATTTGATTTTGTAAACACAGATTTAACATAATAACAAAAGGTCAAAGGTTGTGAGTTTGAACTGAAAACAGCACAGAACAAAACAGAAGTTACAACCACATCGCCATTGCTTACCCATAGATATAATAACTATAATCAGTGTACCTGCTTGGTCATCTTGGTCATTTACTAAATTGAGCGAGTGTCACTGATATGTTCTGCTTATAGTTGGACCAAATGTCACTGGTCTGTCATTTGTACTCTTGCTACCTGGAGTGATTATCAATTATAGGTCATTGGTACTGTTAATAACTAGAGCGAGTGTCACTGCTAGACTTTCTAAAACTTCCAAAGGGTGAGTTAGAAAATTGTGCCTTTAGATGACCGTGAATAGGGAGTGTCAATTGGGTGCAGTTTAGTATCCTTCCTTCTCAAAATTTTTTTTCTAAAATCCTACGATGTGATGCATCTAGTCGACTCAGTTTTTATCGCTGAATATAATGTAATTTTAGTTTTAGGCTACGACCTCTGCTTCAAAAGTTATATGGGGTCAAAGTTCAACAATTTTTGTCCATTTTTAAGGTTCGGTTTAAAAAGTCAGGTTTCGGTTTTAAAAAGTTGTTTTAAGTGGATACACAAAGGACAAACATTAACGAGGCAAGAAATGTTGTTTTCGCTCGTCATAGCGAGCGGAAACTGCATTTTTTGGCTCGATTCAGTTAATGGGTTTTGAACTTTGACCCCGTATAACTTTCAAACCAGAGGTCGCTGCATAAAGCAACTAGTATGTTTGTGATCAGCGGAAAAAAAAACTGAGTCGATTAGACATACTGTAGTGCCAGTTTTCGAGCAGGGAGGATACTAAACTGTTACCCAAGTTACGACCACACTTTACTAGGCGTCACTGGCTAGAGCTCGACCACTTCCGGAAGGCTCTTCAAACGCTGCCAAGCGTACATATGTCTTAACTCTCGCATGAGGTTGTCACTATACAATTTCAGTAGTAATGCAATACAAATTTATTTACTAACAAAGCATAAACGATTACCTGAAATGCTTTGATTAATCATTAATAATACTAAAGCCTTAATTGTACTACATATTAACTGATAGATAGGAAAATAAGTGAATGAAAATTTTTTATCGATTTCGCCTAAACTCGACTTAAACCTGCTAGAAACAGGTTGAACTTTTTGGCTTAATTTTGGGCTTAACTATTGTGCATGAATGGAAACATGATTAAATCGGGTTTAATCACTCCTCATTCTCGGCACATGGATTAATTTAGGCTAAACTTTAGCTTAACTAAAATGTATGCTTAGCTTTCGCGAGAATTGAATCTCGATTAAAATGTGCTTAGCTTTGGTTTAAGCCGATGCGAGAATGCCGCCCCAGGTGTCAAGGGAAGAAAATTTAAAGATTGTTCACTTTGTATTGAGAAGTTGTTTAATTTTGGCTAATTAATAGTAAGTTATTTCAAATTCATCTCACCAGCCTAACTATAAAATTAATTAATTTAATAAATTTATCATTTCTAATAGTAGGATGTAGGAGGGGACATTTTCAAATCAATCTACATGTAAAACCGGTTTCAGCCAAAAGCCCATTTTGTGCATGCAAATTTGAGCAGACCCCTCACTGAGAATTATTTTACTTAATTACTAAATTATTTAATCTCAAAACGCGACTAACTGATGCCCATCCTCCTTGAGCCGACCTCTTACTTACATTAATTTCACGCAAAAATATTTTCCTAAGCCGCACCGATATGGGCCGTCAACGTATTTGCAAGAACACCTTAACTAATGGAGTCATTATGAAGCACTAGAGGTAGGCATTAAGAGGTAGGTGCCGGAATCAAGCCCCGGCATGAGCAAAGTAAAATAGTTGTGGTGTGGAAGCAGTGACTGAAAGTTACTGTTGTTGAGGAAGAGCTTGGGTTGGTATGCGAAGGTATTCAGGTGGTCAACCCGACGTTCATGGCCTAAATTGGTCATATTTGCCCCTTCTCTTACTATGTCTTCAATTTCCCATTTGTTTCCAACAAAGACAGACCGATGGCATTCCAATATTTCACTAACTTGTGAATAATTCCTGCTAAATTTGAAATAAACGCTTTTGATAAATTTAGCGCAGTAGTTCTTCATCGGTTGTTCAGCTGTAACATATCATCTACAACTCTGTAGCAGTGTTGATATGACCGAACCCAAAAATTGTCTTACGCCCAAGACGCGTATTCCGCGGGGCTAGGACCTTAGTCCTAGCTTAGGTTGGTGCCGAGATCGAATCTCGGCGGCTGCACAAAGAAAGTGGTGTAGTAGTGGTAAGTGGAAGCGTGCAGTAGTTGCAGTTGTGGAGGGTGTGCTTGAGCCGGTATGCGTAGCGCGCTGATCGGCCTCTGCCTGTAGCAGAGGCTCCTCGGTGGCCAACCCCACGTCCTCTGTTCATCAGAAAGTTTTCAACCTCAACCCTCGGAACTTCCAAGTAAAAAAATTACTAGGCGCTGCAAGAGAGAATAGCCTAAAATTTTTCATAAAAGTGCTATAATTTGATGAACTCATTCAATAATGGAAAGGAGTGAATGGCTTTTGAAACACAGTCAAGTTACGAAATTTTGACCGTGACATTTAATTTCTTTAGATATATTTTGTCTACTGTTCATTGTTATAAAATCTACGCGGCCTGATACACAAGATTTGTTAACTAGTTGAATTAAAATTGCTTTTCACCACATGAACTAATTGAAATTGAAATCTGTAGCGATGCAAAAATTAAGCAATTAGTAATAGCAAGTTGTTTTACAACTTCACTCTCAATGCAAGGCTAAGCAAAATTCAGGGAAATAAATATTTTATGAAATTTAATACGCAGTCTAATACTTTTAAATCATAATACAATTTATTTAATTCGATGAACTTGTACGACACATATTTAACTGAGATTTTAATACTGAAACCTGAATGACTGATGACTAAAAAAACCGGAGGGTTCATTTTTACATAAATGTATGTATGCACAACATTGAAAACCGTGAAGGGTACACGATTCCTTGGCTTAATGTGTTTTTAAATAAAAGTAAAACGGACATTTACGTACATATTTTTACGGTAACGACGTCAAATACATCAGTACGCCGTGCCGTTGACGCCGTACGTTAGTTATAGTCGTGTGTATATAAATGTTCAATTACCAATCACAGACATGTGGCTGCTATGTGGTAGTCCATTTTTTCTCAGTACTTTGGAATTCATTAGTTGTCCTTGGGTGCACTTCTATTTGTACTCCTATTTCCCATCAAAAGTTTGTACGTCGCGTATTCGAACCCTTTTTACCGTGACCGCCTTTGACCCTTGCCTAATCAAGAAGCTACAGTGGCCCCTTGAAATTTGTCTCCAAATAATTGTTCATATTCCTTTGTCATTTTAGTCGTTTGTGAAGTCCAGTGCCGTTGTTCATCGTCCTTGCCAAGCAGTGTCTCGCCCCACCACTATAATTGAACCCATCAAACATCGTGAAGCCGCCATGTCGCTACGTTTCGCAGGCACCTCGATTTCAGCGTCACAATATTTAGATTGCGCTTGAGTATCCAGGTTCAACGACGAGCCATATTTGCTAAGCTTTTCAAAACAAGGAATTACCAACGGCTTCTCTTATGCGTAGTACTTGCGCGGTTTTTCAATTCCAATCTTGTTGTTATGTATGTGTCAATGCAGTTGCGTTGGTTAATTGGCGAAGTTGGTTACTTGAAATTTTCTTATTGATTGATTTGATTTACTATTATTTTCATTTGTTACAGATTTTGTTCATTATAGTGGTACCTATTTAACGTTTGCATCTCAATCATCCCATAACCAAAAGTATTAGTTAAGCTTTAACCAAGTATTGTGTTGGAGTGTCCAATAACCTTTTTTTTTTAATTTTTTACTTAAAGAAATTACAAAATTCAAACTTTTTTTTCTACAGTCCTCCCTACATGTTAACGAACCCTTAGTGGAAATGTTAAAGAAAAAAAAATCAAATTTTTAGAAATTAGTCTTCAGGGAATATTTAATTAAAATAGATTTATTATGAAAGCTAAAGCTATCTAAAATGTAGACTAGATTAAAGAAATACACGGTAGAACTTCTTCGTCAAGAGATTATGTGACTTTTAGATTTTCAAAAGTCGTAGTTAGCGTAAGCGTATCTCAAGCAATTCTTTCTGATTGAATTTCTGATTTATATTCAGTTTAATCAGCAAATTAGGGACACTGTTGAGCACTTAAAAAAGGGTTTTCCGCATCACAATCAATTATGAATCAATTATTTGAACACGATCGATTGCAGTGCGTTATTCAGCAAAATTGTAACAGTTTTGGCTATTGTTCAATGCCTCTTTACTCAATTTGGACTTTATTTACCAGAGCCATCCTGTTTGTATATGTATGCATGCGCGCACAGCTTTCAATGCTGTGATCATTTTGGTGACATTTTGGACTAATAATTTAAAATGTACCATTTTAGAAAATACTAGGACGTCAACTCCCAAGTCTTTTGAAATGTCAAGGCAATGTGATATTCCATTGAATTCATTCTACTCTATTCTATTCGAGTTTGAAAAACTACTACTACTACATAAAACTATTATGTTTACACGTTTTTGTATTAGCCTCAGCACCACTTTTGCATAGTTTATCGAACTTGCATTGCAATACTGGAGTACTAACTATACAAGGCCAAAATTAGTTTCAATTAAATTTAAGCTACACGAGAAAAGAAAATATTTATTTAATGCGAGGTCGATCTCGTTCCGGTCTACGATAAACGGAACGGGAGTTTGTTACGGACAACAAAAAAATGCTTTAAGGAAGTTATGTGTTTTATTTGCTTAATTTCATTTTTACAACGTTTCATGATTTTGATTTATCAAGTTTTGTTTGAGTTATGCTTATTGGTTACATTAAATTTTGAAGCACTAATTGCCGTAGTACTTCTTTCAGTTGATGCCGGTGCAATTTTAGCAAATCTAAATGATGAAAATTCAATAGCAAGTAAACTGAAGATTTTGATTTGGTTTTCAAAATCCTAGCATTCTGGCTTCACATAGCCCAACGGCTTCTTTTGGCATTTCTGGCAAGAAGGGTCAATCTGAATAAAGTAAAATTTTAATGTGAACCTTTCGCAGTGAAAACAAAAATAGAAAAGACCCTTTGTGTATATATTTAGATTGATGTCGAGTCAAGAATTTTAAACATTAAATATTTTCAATCGTTTTTGTAACAAAGAACATTTCTAACAGCTAAAACTGCACTATCATTAATTGCATTGCTTTACTACAAAAATCAGCTCTCTTGGAATTACCACAACAAAATATTCAGTTAAAAACAACATACAAGTTTTGAAGTAATTTTATCACGCATACAGCCAAATTATTACATCATACATTTGGAACAAATCCTGAAGAATTATGAAAATGTTGGCTACTTTTCCGCAAAAAGTAGAGTGGAATTATTACTCTGTTGAAAAACAGAGTAATAAAATCGCCAGATGTCTGTTCGAGTTTTTTTTAAAGTACTCAAAACGGGATACTGGGTAAAGTAACTAAATTCAAAATTAAAAAATAATAACTGGGTGAA
>JAQFYP010003247.1:0-11193 GCA_034694865.1 Bilobella braunerae | reverse complement strand
AATTCTGGACATCCTTCTGGACACTTCCGGTAATTTTAAGACCCTGAAAACAAAAATCGATTGATAACTTTTTTAATTATCGGTCTTCAAATACCGAGACCTACTTATGAATCACCCTGTATATACATGATTTATTCTTTAAGAATACAATATTCCTAGGTTATAGCAAATTAATACATAACCGCCTACACAAAAAACGTTCACCTATACAATGTATAATTCACTGAATTATATTTTCTCTTTGATCGATGCAAATGGTACAGAGTTTGAATGTGAAAGCTCAAAACTCATAAAAAAATACGTAATTGGTAGAAAAACTAAATCCTTATAAAACGAAAGCATGGGTTCCAGTCTAATGTAGTAATTTCCCCCATAAATCGTAGTTATTTCATTTTACCTTTCAGAATAGTAATTAGTCTGCCACATACAACTGCCAAACTTAGGCAGACTAACTTCTATGCTTTTTGTTAACTTTGAAAATGAAAGCCTAAGTTATGGAGAGAACCTGTCACCTAAAGGGTCGCTTTCCAATATCAATTGATGTTTTTAAGAATGCATCTCGGGTTTCCTCATTAAATAATGTGTCTAGCAGAAAGAATAGTGACTCAAACTTTGTTTTTGTTTTTACAGTATGTATATTTGGGAGCATAATTTAGTATGCTTCATCTAAGCTAGCAGCGAGGGAAATGAAAAATGTCTCTAAAAATACTAAAGACAAGAGACATTCCTTAGAAAACAAACTTTGAGTTAGGAAAAATATAACATTGCTCGTACTCGAAAAAATACTTTTCCCTTACTTTATTTTAAAACTTTTTAAATGAAATTTTAATCAATTATTAAAGTGAAGCATTTTTTATGAAAGGCATTTTACTGCTACATTTGATTTATTTTTCTCATCAAATTAGCCCTAATGAAATGACTCTCCCAATTTACAACAGTGTGCGTTGAGATTTTGTTGAAATTATCTTCAAAGCTAAATATTAATTTTGAAATCGTGCCTACCCTCTCGTTACATGTTAATTATCCTCTTTGCTATAATGTAATATAAATATAAGTTATTTCTATAAAAAATGTAGAGTAGACGAGCGAAAATAAAACGTTCAAAACCCAGTTTCGAAAAAAGAAACCAAACTTGTGGCACTAATATGGGTTTGGGGGCCATTTAATTGGTTATCTAGATTACAGGTCACCTGGGCCATTAGCGCCATGTTGGTTTTATTTGATTTGGAAAACTACCAAAACCTAACAAACAGATTCCTCGAATTTTTGGGTCATTTACAGGGTTATAGAATGAAGGACAAGGGTCATCAGCATCATTAGGACCATTATAACTTTTAATAGTATGCAAAAACTAACAAAACCAGAAAAGTTCGATTTTTGAGATTAGAGGTTTTTGGCGGTAATTACACTAAGGTTTCAGGATAAGGGGTCACTTCGGTCAAGGAGACCATGTTTTTTAATTATTTGCAGAACCAGAAAAATTTCTTGAAATCAGATTTTTCGGTTTTGAGGGTGGCTTAAGGGGGAATTGAGGGGAAAGATTTTCGAACTTGACCTCAATCTTGACCCCTGGAACATTCTACTTCAAGGACAGATTAAAAAAAACATTCGTTCGAGAGATGCGGTGCAATCGCACAAACGGACAGACAAAACGTGCCCATGAACTAACAATGAGATAGTTTAAACTTTGAGTCGGAAGAGTGAGCTACAAAAATGTTAGATTTGCCTTTAAACGTTTCCTTGATTTGCAGAAATTTATAATTCTAAATTTCAGCGTCTCTGAAAAGTTGTTTAACAATCTTCATTTCGGTCTCACTTTCACCTGATCCGTCGTTTGACCCATAGATAAATGTAATATATGCAGAGCCAGATTTGTGGATTATTAGCATCTGCAAATCTTATTTGCATCATCTAAACCTTCTTTCTCAACATTGTAGGTTCACAATGCTAGAGGAGAGAAGATGAGCCTAATTAAAATGCAGTGAAAGGATGAGCTACCTAGGTTCTTATTCTCATCTTCTCCTTCTTTGGCATTAATTCAATTTCCACAGGGCTCAGAATTACAGAAGGAAGCTAAGCATGGTGGTAGTGAAGAAAGCGCCTTCTGGCCACCAACCAGAAACAGCTTGGAGTAGGCTTCTGGATCTTCCATTATTACAAAACTTAATAAATATTATAATTTGTAACTATTTGAAAGAATTTTTGTTGAAGGTTTTTTATCGATTTTTTTTTTCAATTTTCCTACAGCTATGTAGCAGACCCCGCTTAACTATAGAAATATATTATATATTTAGACGTTATGAATATTTTAAACTTCAAGGTAAGCAGCCGTAACTTTTGGTTAGTTGGTATAGTGGCTTCAAATTTTTTTCGATTTTCGTTGCCAACACAATTAGTCAAACAAGTTCGTCGTAAGAAAGGAATTTCAGTTCTACATGTCCGTATAACCAACCGCCAAATCAATACGTACCATAATAGTTTTAATTAATTTTATATTGATATAAATGTACACAAACTATGATACAGGTACAAGAGAGAGGTAGCAGCTAGAGGTTTGTCAAAGTTAAACTCTGATCACAACTTAACTTCGACTTTTTTTCAACTTCCGGCGTTATCGGAAAATGGTATGGAAATTGGCTCGTACAAGACATATAATATTCTGTAAAATTGTAAATTATAAAATTTGTTTTTTGTTTTGTATAAAATTTAGATTGTATTTTCTGTTGTTCTGGCATAAAATACCCATGTGATGTCTGTCTCTTTTGGAATTGGGTTAATATTTTCTAGTAGATTTCTTCCTTTTAAAACAAACACATAATGCTCCAAGCTTGGTTCAGTGAGCACTTCGGATTTGGCAGCCTGTAATCGGATTGGACAAATGAAAAAGGCACTTTCATTGATACTCTGACTGCTGCTGTCAGCGTATCATCTGTCAGCACAGCGTATCAATCTCATGAAAGCGAATCCTAGAAAAATCGAGCTCTGTTCTTTTGGAAAATGATGGAAATGAAAAGTGCTTTGTGTGTCTACTTCTCAAAATCAAAATTTACTACAGCAAACGTCCCGGGTACGGTTTGATTTATAGATGGAAACTGGACTTGCATAGAAACTTATTTAGAAATAAAATTGAAAACAAAAACTCCGTAGAATCATTTTGATCACAGTATCACTTCAATAAAGAGCAGTTATATTTGATTGTCCGTCATCTGTTGCATAGAATTTTGGCAAACACAAATTAGATTCATTAGTTTATTAGACATTTAAAGTTAAACATATCTATCAAATCACACAAAATATATAATTTTTGCAATTCACATGATTTTCGTGAAAAAAATTTTTTTTTCAAAAAACATACTTGACAGCTTTCCACTGACACGTGATTTCTTCTTGGCCTCTTTATATGAAAAAGTCCTGTCACTTGCTTTATATTTGATTTCACCGTAAGCGGATTTCTATATTTCGAGATATTTAAGCATTGCCTTTCCTCAGGGAACCGTTCCGCAAAAATGTTATACAAAACGGCGGATTTATATAATTGGAATTTTGTATGCTGTTATCCAACTGCTTTGATTTTTGTAAAAAAAAAATGGTTTCTAATTTGCTTGTTTTTTACTTGCCACAGCTACAAACTTATAGTTCCGAACATATTCACGCTATAATACGCCACTGTGTACCTAAGGCTCCTTATGAGATCTCGACTTCTTTTTTCTGTCGAGTTGGAAACGCTCAACGTCGAATTGTCATTTTGACCTACTTTTCAAGCGGGATTTTATGTAAGTGGAATCGTCGGAAATCCCCTTTCTTGGAACTAAATCTCCTCAAGGGGCTCAGGACAACAAAACTTTTGTTACGTTCGCTTCAGTGCAGGTAACCTATATCTAAAGAAACAAAAAAATTAGTCAACTGAAAACTTCACGTTAGCTTTTGACTTCCGAACTTTCTATGTACAGCTGGCAATGTGACTAGCTGTGTCCAAATTTTCACGTCATTTTTTGGTCGGTTTTCATCACATTCACTATTTCAGTTCACAATTTGTGAAACCTGCTGAAGATTAGTGATAATTCTAATCATTAACGAATTACTCGATCTATTTCATCACAAAATCAAATTATACAAATTATTTTTTTTTTAAATTAATAGAATTATTTCTAAATTAGAAAGTTAAAATCCACAAAATACTCTAGTAAAAAAAATACGTAGCTTTTATATCATGCCTGAACATAATTCTGATTTGAAGTATGAATTATTAGAAAAGCCATACTTACATGTTTTATTTCTGTATATAAATAATATACGATATGTTATATACATGAATATAATTTATACAATCATTTTAATGTCTTTTCTCTATACTTTGAAATGAAATAGACAGAAATGGCTTAGGCTATAAGCTTGGGCTCAAGCATTTTTTAATTTGAGCCACTTCTTGGTCAAAATTCTGCAACGCCAAAGTGTGTTCAGTAAGTTATGAACAATATGCCGCAACTTTGATACCTCTTAATACCATTAAGCTTTATTTTATTGCTTTATTCCGTCTGAAACTAAAAAGTTTCCTTTCTTCTAAGCCACTGAAATAAATAAATTTGAAATCAATACAGAACAAAGCTTTTTTCTTTCTCCAGGCTACTTGACTAAGAAAATCAACTGCGAATCCATGCAACTTTTTTGCAGTACTTTCATGAAGTCAACCACAACTAAGTTTATGTACATTGTGAATGCCGCATTTCTGCAACAAAAGAAAAGAATGCAACAAAAATGATACTTTCTCTCATTGGCGCAACTTTCGAATATTAGACCTTAAGAAGGTTTTTCAAAAATAATGAATGCAAGTGAGGCAGACGAAACTTATTTTTTCTTGAAAACTATTATTTCCTCTTTATAAATTATACTGCTATTTCACATCGCTGTTCATTTTATTATGCTTCAGGTATTTTATACCCGAATACAAGGGTGACACCACACGTACCTCTATTGTTAGTGCAATACTAATGAGATGAGATTGTATTGAGGGTATAACTGAGAGGTTATTGTTTCACGTTCAGTTGCTAGAGCTTAATCGCCTTTAATGTTGTCTTATTGTAAGCTAACAAGTGAATGCGCATTTCATAAAAATGAGCCTATAAAATGTTGTTCAAGGAAAACATGTTGATAAGATAAAGTGTGAGGGGATTTATCCCGGAAATCCACCTCACAATAACGAGGTCTGAACTAATAAGCACGAAAAAGTATTCCAATTAATTTCTATGGTTCTGTTCACATAAATTTCAAAAATTTTGGCCTCGTCTTCGGTTACTTTCCCCGGGTTTTAGGTAGCATATTTTCTCAAAAAAAATTGTCCCTACTCATCTAGAAGCATCTTGTTTTTGCTTTGAAACACGGTCTAAACGAAGTGAACAAATTGTGGGGTGGATAAAGTATGTTACGTTGTCATATAAAGTTTTCCAAATTTAGTTATACGTAAACTGATATATATATATATCGACAGAAGAAGCAAAATTGGAAATCAATAATTCCTGCTGAAGCAAAAATGTACAATAAAAGAAGAACTACATTAAGCAAATTATCAGACATTAGTGCAAATTACTTCATCTTATTTTAAGGTTTGAATACACAAATAATTAACCACATATTGTTTCTAATGGTAACAACGTGTTGTTTTATTTTTGTGCTTGTAATTAGAAGCGTTGCTAGAACTTATTTCTAGAACTAATAAACCTACCACTAAAACTTAGAATACTTTCTGCACTATATATTTCGATAGTGTTTGAATTCACTGAAAATAAATCCTGCAAAAATGTACAATTATAAACAACTGACATTGACAATACACTAAAACATATTTGATGAGACACTCAAGCTGGTGACTTCAATTGTCATTTTGCTCACTAGAATTAATTGGTAACTATATAGAAAAATTTATGGTATACTATACACATAAGTTAGTTGTTTTGTCAATTTTCCATCAAGATTTGTCAAATTATGAATAATACTGATGGCGCTTAATTCTTCTAAAGTAGTGCCACTTTTGTTCTGAGCCTAAAAATAGCATTTTTTTAAAATCCATTACAGTTGATAATAGTGAATGGTTTTTATTTGAGTAAACCAACAAAATTGACCCCGCTGAGACAAATTATTGAAAAGACAAATGCGAGATCGTTTGTTGAAAAGAGCGAAATGATAGAAATTGATTACGACAACAAGACAAATTACAGAGGGGCTTTCAACGTAATGGTTTCCGAGAGATTTATTATCCGGACAAACAAAAGGGGATGATGTTGGTTCTAGGTCAATTTATTGCGTTGTCATCCACATTTATTTTTCGTATATCTAGGATACCCTGCCCTATGACGGGAGGCATTTTGTTTTGATTTCTGGCTCTTCTTGTCCTAGAAAAGGCTTGCTAGGATAGTTTTATATGACACTTTTTAATAGACAAGAAAACCGGTCCTTTACTTTCAGTATCACAAAATGTTCACATATGGTTTTGTAATCAAGCCAGATTTTTTGTTATGTTGTAGTGCTATTGACGTTTTGAAGTCGACATTAAATGCACTCACAACCTCCTAGTTACAAGCCAAAACATCTTTAGAAACTAGGAACAATAATTATCATGGCAAATATTGAGTTTTACTTTTTAACTACTCCTAATATGACAGTTGACTTCGAACGTAAAATATTGCGCTTGCGTTACATTAATGATATTCAAGGTAGGGTGTTATAGAGCATATGAAAATGAACCAAGAGGGTAATATTGAAGTGTTCTTGAACTTCTAAAACCTGCGGGTATTTTTGTAAAGTAATCAGTAGCTATAAAAAAAATTTACGGCCTTGCCTCGCATGGTGGTAGGCCAAAGGAAAAATTATTTGACCCAGAACAGTGCAGTCTACATAATAATTCAACTCGGGATAATAGAATTCTTACGTTTTATTTTTTAAGGTTTTATTTATTTTAATTTATTACTGTAATTGAAGGGGTTAGCATTATATGAATGAAATTATTTTAAAACCATGATGGGCAGAAATGACTCCACACTGCTAACCAGAACAAGCTAACTTAGTTGCGTAGTGAACTGCTCATGTTGTTGTTCTCAAAATCTAATTTTAGTAATTTACATTTGTTTAAACTAAAAATGTTGTCTGAAAATGGTTAAATAAATAATTTACTTAAAATAAACAAAAACAATTTTAGCCATCTAAGGTAGGAATTATTTTATTAATACACAGGAATTCCAGAGATGATTTTATTGGCAAGGTTCATAAGACTTCTATAACCACAAATTCTTTCACGAAGAATGCTATAATTAAGACGATTCAAGTTGGCAGGCTTATAAATTATTTCCTTCGCAGTGAGTGGTTCATAATATTTGTGCCAAATCAATTTCAAAATAAACTAATCTACTCCCCAAGCCTCACTTCCTTCATTGTTCCTCTTATACTCTCTTTTGCTCAACGCTTATTCCATCTTTACCAAATTCGAAACTGAAGCTAAAGTTGTCAACCTCTTCAAAATGAATAATGAAAATGAATGAAATGCGCTTGTTCTTACCTCATTCTACCTAAACCTAGCTCTTCTGCTTTGTGGTAATTAAATGAGTGCCACAATGAGAGGAGATTCATAAGATGTTTTTTAGACAGTAATTCATTTTTTAGGATGATATAAGAACCTGGAATTGAAGCATCATCCAACTTTTTTTTTATAATATATTTATTTACAGACACTAACTTCAAGAAGCATGAATGAATAAGATTCTTTTCTTAATCCCTACCTCGCCAATCATGCGTCGCCATTCCCTTTTAAGTGAGTAATGCAAATGTTGTTCTAAACTACAAACTGATTGGTCTTAGCTTCGACTTATTTTCTTTGAGCTTAGTTACGATTCCTTAAGTTGAAATGCCTTACAAATAGATATCTAAATTATTACTTGTGGTAATTTGAGTTTGTATAATTTGAGGTTTGTATATTGAGCTCGGATACGCTTGATATAAATTTTTAAGCGGAATAAATTAACAAGTTAACAACATAACCTGAGAGTATCCCAAATCTTTACGCCGCCTTGATAAGTTAAGAGTAGAAATTACTGCTCTATGAAGTACATCTTCAGTTTCAACTATATGTTTCTTACCCAATCGAAATTCTTTGGCTGTCGAAACGTAAAATTTTTATTTTCACTTCATTTTGAAGTAGTCAATTAGTGAGGAAGCTGGGAGAAAATCCTCTTTATAAAACTGAAATTTCTCAAGGGTTTTAGGAAACTTTCTGAGTATAATTGCCCCAGAGCACTTAGTAAACTGGAAAAAAACAAGGTAAACAGAACTTTTCAATTTTTTTTTCATCCTTATGTACTTCGCCGGAGGATAGATCTTCTGGCCATAGAAAACTAATTGTTCTGTAGGAAAATCTTCTAGTAAAACTAATGTCTTGGATTGACCAATTCAATGCTGTATTATTCAAGTTAAGCGCTTCGAAATATTTAATTTGTTTTTGACAGGAAGCAAAATACTGCTTTCTCCACTTTCATTTTTAATTAATTAATGTACTTTTCAATTATGAAAGCGTAGAATGAGAGTCCGGCTACAATTTTTATATTAAGTTTTATTTTTGTATATTCATCTATTTATTTTTGAATTGAATTGAATATGAAGAAAAAAAATCCCTGTTGCTCAAATGTTAGAGCTCTTGATTTTAGCAATAATTGCAAAATGCAAAAATTTAAACTATTTCAATTGTCGCAGCGATATAAATTATAGCTTGTAAACCCATTCATTTCTCTTTTAAATATAATTATCTAAAAAGTGAAGACGGCAATGGGCAATGCTGTTACAAAAGAAAGAAAATATATATGTGCCAAATACTTTTGTTTTCTGGAAGTGGAATTTTGTCACACAGCTATAATTTCTCAACCCCATATATAACCAGTTCTTGTTGCTGGAATCGACGAAATGAACTTTCACCAAGAACCATTTTTCATCTGAATTTTTTCAATTTCCCTGTTACTTTGCTCAATGATCATGGGGATCAAAATATATTGTATTCTTCAACGATCGATTCTACTGAAGGCCAAGTTCAACCATTGTGAGTATACAATAAATCAGTCATTTCAATAAAATTTGTGGTGTAAGCCATAACCTACACCAGTTTTTGGATATTTCTTCTTTTCCGTAAACCACAAACTTCTACACCTATTACGCAGAAGACAAGAACAAGCGTGGGGGTGCAAAACATAAAAAAACAGATTTAAGTTCATGATACCTGCTATTACGATTAGTGCAACCGTGCGGTTCATCTTGATTGCTACTTTATGGGAGAGCCTCAATTGCCTTTTAGAAAACTTTCCTAAAAATTAAATTAAGAGTCAATGGGCATTGTCCTAAAATAAATTATGACAACTTCACTATTATGCAAGTCCATTTAAATAGACACCAACAACTAATTTTTGTTTGTTCTAACCAAAATCAACTTATGGAAACGGTTCACTATGTCCTTTTTCCTCTAGTTTATTTACGTTCGTATTTTGCAAGATTTTCCGAACAATGTATCAGAAAACGCTCAAGAGAATTCGGAAATCTTATATCAGTATTGGATACTAATACTATACTACACACTAATTTACTAATAAAGTTTATCAATTAGTATATTTGATATAGGTAAGCCCAGCTCGACACGTATACTAATGCGGTATGAGTATACTAATACTCGTGCTTGAAAGCGCTACAAATTAAGCAGTTATTTTTAAACAAATAAAACTAAAAATTTTGCTAATGACTTTATTTATAAGAAATTTACTTTGTGCAGAAAAGCATAGCTTTCATATGGCCCACTTTGTTTACAAAAACTATCTAAAGCCGGCAAATTGCCATGTATATTGCGTCATAGTGGGTTATCATGTCATAGAAGCATTAAAATAATAATTATACTTTACTTTGTTGCTTCTGCTATATCACGCTGTATATTGACGTTATACAAAGTTTTCAGTTTCAAAGGTAATGGAAACTACCGTGGACAACTATTTACAGAGTGACAGGCCACTGCACTTAAAGTCACCGAGTGTGACGCCTTTGCCGAGTTAGACCATTAGGATCTGCTCCTTACAGCACATGGGCCAAATACCGCTGCATGACACTTTAGTAAGTAGCAAATTAGGCCCATGGGACCTCACTATCTTTATTTTGAAATAAAGTTTTACTACCGCCGCAATACTCTAATGCAAAATAAACTTAACGTTCTTGATTACATACAAAAAAATCACTGCAAGTTTTCCAGTTCAATGCTAATCCATATTGCTTAATAGAAGCATTCTGTGGCCGCCCTGAAATAACTCTGCTCGTTAGTAGCATATTGCTTTACGGTGCATTTTATCCAAAATTAAATAAAAAATAAAGTCATCTGATACGTCCCGCCCCTATAGTAAACAATTTACCGTAAAATGCTTGGAAATTAAATTAGTGACGTGTCACTAACATGCAATTTACGGTAAAAATGGGATTTCGTTAAATAGGTTCCGGGGCTCTAATATGAAATTTTTGGTGAAATATAGAATTTCGTTAAATGGGTCCAAATTCTTACATTTAGTGGCAGAGTAATATGGTTTAGAATCAGCTCATGTTGATTTGCCGAAAAACAAACGGAGAAAGATAAATTACTATTAATTTTTACTATTTTTTCACGGGTATGCAACATTCAATGCTATTTCATCTATCAAATTTCTACTCCACAGTGATGATCTTCTGCGGAAAAAAGTTTTTGTTAAATTCGAGTATTACTTTCGATAAATCTAATCTATTAATACGTTAGCTAGTAACTGGATTGTATTTTTTTTTGGCTTTTCGTACAGGAACAAATATCTCAGGTGAGTAGAGATCAAATTGTATTTTGTTCATAAATGAGGACTTTTAACTCATTATGAGGCATTGAACTTTTTGAAATTTTTTTGAATTTTTCATTATTCTGCAACTAAATTATGTTGTATACATTTTTTGTAAATTGACTTTTGACTTTTCATTGTAAATTTAAATGCAGTAAAATTGTTGAGGGTTGAAAAGGATTTGAAAAAAAGGTGAAATTCTATCGGGAACAAACCTTGAGTCTTTGTGAAGCTCTACTCCCAGGGCTTCATTATTCGCTTCAATAATTACGTCAGATGCTGTTGTTTCAACACGTTTCCTCAGTTTCACCGGAGGCTTATAAATTCGGTC
>JAQFYP010003246.1:0-11194 GCA_034694865.1 Bilobella braunerae | reverse complement strand
TTAAAATTAAAATAATCAATTTGAACGTTGTCGTTTTCGTAGGTTGGAACCTTCAAATTTTTGACGTAATTCACAAGGGGAACAAATTTCGATGGGATCTCATCAAAAACTATTCTGGTGGCAACAGTAGTCGTTGGCGTCTGTGTTGTTGTAGTAAGCTTTACTGTTGTTGGCCTAGCCGTGGTGGTTGTGGGAGTTGGCCGAAATTGGGTCGGAATCTCCGGAACGACCTTGACAATTCCAGCTACATCGCCACCATATTTTTCGTTGACTACTGAATGCAGAACATGGGTTTTGGCCCGAGTTAGTGTTTGCAAGGCTTTCATGATCATGTCACGCTCGTCGACCACAAGATTTTCCTCCTTGCGTTGATTTTGCTCCTCTTGTGTTATTGAAGGAGCTGGTTTTTGCGTGGTAGACGTCGTCGTAGAAGACGTGGTGGTGGGTGCTTTCGTACTGGGAATTATTTGGGGAGGTGGGACAGGAGGCGGGCTTAAGTCCATTTGTACTGGTCGAATTTGAGGGTGATTTGGTGGGGCCATTGGTGGAAAATGGCGTGGAGGGCTATGCTGTTCCACTCCGATTAGTGAGTTGGCCATGGGAGGACCGCGCTGGAAAAACACTGGTCCCGGCCCCACCGGTGGCCTGCCAGGAAGCATGTGGCGAATTGGTTTTTGCGGACCTAAACCCTGATTCTGTGCGGCAGGGTACTGTTGTGAAAATGGTCGCGGAGGTGGATATGGGATCTGGCCGTGAAACGGAGGATGTGGATGATGCATCATTGGTGGACCTTGGTTGCTCCAAGGCTGATTTCGGGGAAATGAGTCAGGGGGCATTGGCGACTGTCGCTGATGAAAGTTCGGGTTAATTGTAGGAGGTGGTGGTGACGCAAAGTCATATTTCCCTTGTAACGTTACTTCCATTTTCGTCGTTTGGGGAGGGGCTGGCGGCTCCGTGGGAAGTGGATGGAGGTTCCAGTCAGTTTGAATATTAAAATGATTTACAGATCCTTGAGAAAATTCATTCAAGTGACTTGTTGCGAAATCCGGAGGTGGAGGGGGTGGGCCTAAATTTTGACTAGGAAATGCAGCCGGTTTTCTTGGAGGTGGTGATGGTGGCTCTAGGCTCAAATGTGGACTTGAAGTGACAATCGCTTTCCCAAGTGCTTCCCCTGGACCAGAAACTGGTAGAAAGGCAGCCGCTGCTGGTTTTTTAGGATGCTTATTGGCCATTTCTCCCTTGCTCCGTGAAATCGTTTCCTCCGGTGAAGTTTCTAGTTGAATTTAATTAGTATTAATTTAATGTTGCTAAACTAATCAAACTTTTAAAATATAAACTTTAAAACTTTATATGTAAACTATAAAAGAATCTTATAAACATTTTCCTTAATTAGTGAACATTGCATCACCTCACCTGCAAAATGGGCTTGAAAGCTTTGGGAACAAAATGTAGTTAACAACACGAAATACGGCGTGCCTTGTCAGTCCACTTGGTGTTGGTATGGTGGGGTGGATTGACAAGACAAGGCACTCATAAAAATCACATATTTAAAAAAAGCCTAAATATTACTTGAAGACGCTTACGAATTCTATCAAAGGGAAAAGGAATTAAACGAAAGCTCTGGAGAAAGCAGTTAATTTACTAAATACAAAAATCGATAGACTATGGCCAACCTCTCAATCATAAAATTTTCCAGAAAATTAAGAGCCAAGGGGCATATGCTGTTATATCTGCTCGTTTCCTCGAGCAAATATTATTTTTAGGCGTGACCTTCAGCTGCCTTTTGCCTTTTTGACGGCTCTCATGAACATTAAATTTCACGGTTCACTATCAGTCTTCCACAAAAGCATTGCTCGAGAAGGAGTCCAACTAATCAAAGTCAACTAATTAAGCTAAAGTTATTCATTTATGAGCTCCGCAATGGGAGAGTAAAGTCATTCAATTGCCCACCATCCAACCAAACGCATCAAAACTAAACGCTTTGTCTTCAGCAAAATCAAGAAAGAATTATTCCAATGGTAAATCAAAATACGACTTTACAAATGTTCGGAAAGTCATTAAAAAGGTAATTTAAAAAAAATTATTATGCTTTTTGAAAGGCGGAGAAAGTTACGGCTACAATCAAAGCGGCCAAGGAAGCCAAAGGAAAGACATGGGAAAGTATTGCAAAGGAAATAGGCTGCAGTCCTATTTTTCTGTGCTCTGTTGTCTTGGGCCAAAATCTATTTGATATGGATCGTGGAAGCAAATTCTGTGACGTTTTGGGCCTGGATCAAGACGTTTTGACCCACATCACTAAAAATCATCCTACAAAGGCCCAAGGAAATTGGGACATTTTGAAGCAAGATCCACTGCTCTATCGCCTTCATGAAATTAACCTTGTCTATGGAACTGCCATTAAGGAAATGATTCATGAGAAGTTTGGAGACGGCATCATGTCAGCCATTGACTTTGAAGTTGACATGGAGAAAGTGGAGGACCCCAAGGGGGACAGGGTCAAAATCGTTCTGAACGGAAAGTTCCTTCCATTCCGAAAGTGGTAAAACATTTTCCACATGAATCAAGGCCTTTGAAAGGGATGTCAATTAGGTCCAAACGTGCAACTGTTACAGCCCTGCAAGTTGAATATCAACTAAGCAGCTTCTAAGTTCTTTCAGTACTGTTTTAAGTGATACTCTCAGCAATTATTTAGGTAATCACTTTCTTTTCAATTAAAATTCAATTGTAGCAAACATAAATAAATTAAAGGAGTTCTCGCGCATAATTAATAGCCTTACCTTCTTGGGAATATTCTTCAGATTCATCATCCTCCGGCTCACTCACAATGGTGACTTTAGTGCTCGTTGCTGGTGGGAGCGGTGGAGCCGTTGTTGTCACTTGAGGGGTTGTAGTTTTGACGGTCGTTGAGGTCGTGACTTTCTTAGGTTTTATTTTTGGCTTGCTTTTCCTCACTTCCGGTTTGACCTTTGAACTCGTTTTTACGGGGGCCTTTTTTGGCTCAAGCACCTTTTCTGTCGCGTTCTTATTTTCCGGACTGCGAAATTGGGGCTGTGCGTGAGGTATATCTGGACGTGGGGTGCGTTCAGGCCAATTCAATGGAGGTTCCGTTGGTGGCGGCGCTGAAGTTGTAGAACTGATACCAGAAGCAACTCCCACATAATTTTTCCATTCATTAAAACTAGGCGTCGATGAATAATAGTAATCGTTGGTAATGGGAATCAATGTCGTAGGCGGTCTTACGGAGCTCATTGAGGTTCTAGATTCCTGTGGCGGATATGGGTACTTGGCGAATTGGAAGTTGTCATCAGTAACAAAATTCGGATGACCACGCTCGATAGATCGGTCAAGAATTCCGCGCCCTGGCTCTCTGTTAGCTGTAAAAAATGTGGCCTTCTGTCTCAATAAATCTCCGGTTTCAAGGGAATGGTCGAGCTTTGGGCGGAAGTCCTCGATACTACCCGAATCGTGATACCGACCTAGGCCGGCCCATTGGGCAATTGCCGGTGGCATTGGTCTCGGCGTAGGAGTGGATGACGGTAAATAACCATTTCGAGAAAAGTGGGCGACTGAAGGGCTCCGATCCCATGGATCGAT
Source organism: Bilobella braunerae (assembly GCA_034694865.1). NCBI lineage: Eukaryota > Metazoa > Arthropoda > Collembola > Poduromorpha > Neanuridae > Bilobella > Bilobella braunerae. The sequence continues at coordinate 7,600 of JAQFYP010003246.1, read as the reverse complement.
TGGTGGGTGCATCATTTTAGGAGTGGAATTTTGGTTGAAGAAGGCCGAAAAGTAGTGAAAAGGGGTGGGATTGGGTTGGTTTTCGGCCATTTCAATTGCACTTTTATTGAAATGAGAGTAAAAGGCATCGTTATAGGATTTGGTTCGATTCACTAAATTGAAAGATTCGCGACTGTCAAATCTAACAAACTGTCCGTCGTCGCGTCCTTCAACTCGAACTTGACTGGGGAGGCCGAAATCAGTGTCCTCTCGTGACCTGGACTCAATTCGTTTTGGAAAGGGGTCACGGTATGGATATTCTGGAATTCTTGGATATTCGTCTCGATAATAGCTGGGAGGCTTTGGTAAGTATTCTTCGGGTTCTTCGTCAATTTCTCGATAATTTGGTTTTGGGCGCTGTGAGGTTGTTGTTAGCGCTGCGGCCAGTAGTTCTAATTTCCCCCGATTTACTTCATGTTCCGGTGGAAAACGTGGGTCATAAATATCTTTCCACTTGCCACTGAGCACTAGTGGATTCTGGGCAATTGGAGTATAGGGTCGGGCGCTTGGACTTGGGCGCGGTGTAAATTCCTTCCAGACTTCTCGATGCTCAGTGGATTTGTCGCGGTAGAAACTCTCGGCATAGTCCGGTCTTGCAGTTGGTCTTGTGCGCATGATCATTGGAGGCTTCGGCTTTTCCGTCGTCGTAGTGGGAACCTGAGTTGTGGTTGTTGAGCGAAGAGTGGACGTGGTACTGGGCGTGGTCACTTTGGGGGTAGTCGACGACACCTTGGCTAATGTTGTCAACTCTTGAGTTGTCGAGGGTACTTTAGACGGAGTCGTTTGTTCAATTTTTGCCGTCGCTTCAAATTCCTCTTTGGAAGCTTTCGGTTTAGTAATTTTGAGCTTATGACCTTTCTTGAGCAATTTAATTTTTTTAAGTCTCAATTTTCTAAGAATGGCTTCCGTCGTTGACTCCTCATCAACATTGTTCTGTTGATCTTCCTCAGGCTCTCTGCCCAACATTTTCTTGATCTTATCCCTAGGTGTTGTCGACGTAAAGTAAATATCAGGGAATAAATTAGTGTCATACCCAGTTACCGACGACTCCGCCACTTCGTCTTCCGCTGGCACCGAATTTTCGGATACCTGGAACTTTGTTCCGTAATTAGCTGAATTTTCAAGCAATTGAAGACCATAGGGCTTCTTTAGCTTGGTCTCCTTTCGCCGCTGCTTTTCTGCTTTCATTTTTAGGGCTTTGAGCACTGTTTCAATTTGAGATTCGGACTCCTCTTCTGAGGCTTCTTTTAGTAGGGGGTCCAGTTCCGGCATTGGCGAGAAGCCGGCTAGTTCCGGTTTTTTTGCATATGCAAATCCTGGATATTGTCCAGGAAATCGCTGCTGCGGGAAACTGGGAATTGGTTGTGGATATGTCTGGAATTGGGGGAATTGCATTGAGGGTTGTGGGAATTGGGTCCCCATGGGATGAGGGTACAATGGAGGGCGGCGCTGCTGCTGTGAGTAAATTGGCATCGGCGCATGAGCATATCCATGCTGCGGTAACATTCCAGGAATTGGCCCCGCCCTCTGGGGTGAAGCCCGATTAGGTGACTTCTTCTTAATAATTGAAGGCCACTTCCATGAGTTCCATAAACTTGCACGTTTTTGTAAATTTTCACTTTCATGCTGGTACTGTTGACCCTGATTGAGAGCCACATTACTGTACTGTCCATATTGCTGGATTGGTACTGGAGACTGTTGAGGCCTGTATTGATTCCCATGGGATGCGATTCCTCGAGACTTGGATTCAGTATTTGTCAAGGAATCTTTGAACCCGTCCTCATCACCAATTGTAAACCCTGCTCCAGCCCAGCCCTTAAGTCCCCCTAAACTTCGCATGCGCAGAAGACCCGATTGCTTGAATCCACAAGCCAGACGAAACCCACCACCACCTTGCCAAACGCATATCCCACTCACTTCCGTCAGAATAATAAATAATAGACAAAGTTGCCATGTCCATGATAAAAAGGCTGGATTTGCTGAATTTGTCCAGAACTTTGACCTCTGATGACCCCGACACAAGATCATCCTGACCATGCAGGGAAATAGCACTTAAAGCTCTTCAATCTGGAACCTCCTTTCTAGCATTTTAGGATAAATGCAATAAAGTTTGTGTCCTAAATGGACTGAAGATTCGATTTGAGGTTCTTTTAACAATAAATGTTAGATGTTAGTATTGGTTTAGATTTCAACCCGCTTCACCTGCTCAAGCCTCAGAAACCTACTGACCGTTATTTGAGCCTTGTTTCATCTTCCTAAGAAGCAGCATCTTTTGGCCGGTTCATCATCAAGTCAGAAGATGAGGTGAAGTTTTTGCCACTCAAATAATTCAGAGACCAACCACTAACAATCGACAACAATATGCAAGCCCTGCTCCTTCAATTTCTTTTGTTTCTTCCTTTTACTGCCGAAGATGAAAGCATGCAAAGTCAATGCCATTAATAACAAACATTTCCGTCAAGACGGACGTCCCAGACACTTGGAACATCAAATGACGCCCTTTACCACTGACTTGCAATTTTACACCTGTAATTAACTCCCAAATCTCCATTTATCTCACTTTAGCATCAAACCGCTCAGCGTTTAGTCCAAATAAAAACGCCGGAACTATGCCCTTGTTTTTTAAGCATCAGGACCCTTTGAGCACGGTCAAAATTCCATTGCCGGTCCTTCGCTACTCCGTTTCTTTGAGCTCATAAAGATTATAATATTTAAGAAATTCTTACGAAACGTAAACCTGCTTCCCCAAATCTCACGACGTTACAAATTTTTTGGGGTTAAAGCATCTCGGGCACGGAAGAGACCAAGATTGAATTTTTTCTACGTTTCCTTTCGTAATCATCCCTCATCCCTTCGGATTTACTCCCAATTCTCCCAAATGTATTGGTTTTGGGAGAGTAGGCTGAGGTGTGTGTCCCACTTACAGGAACACGTTTAGGTGGATTCCCTCCTGAATACATAATAATTACTGCCTCATCTGGGTTGCATAACTAGGTAACCTCCTAGCCAGTCAAGTCTTGGATGAGTCAAGTTCACGAAGCAATTGACACGGTCCGTGGAGTCACTGCTCAGTCAATGCTTTCGGCAGACTCAGATGCAGGAAAACAGTGTGTACGAGTGGAGATTCATGCGTAAATTTTCATCCCTCATCCCTCACCTTCTCTCTGCTTCCATAACTTTTGGAAGGTTCGTGGTAGGAACTTAAGAACTACTTAAAATCTACCTCCAATTTCTAACAATTGCGGGCTTTGGTGGAAGAGGGGAAAAATTCAGACAGTTGAAACTGGTAACAGGCTCAAATCATTACTGCAAATTGGGGGAATGACCTTTAATTGTACTTCATCCCCTCAAGTCTTTGTAACTTTCATGAAAAACTCCAATGCAATTGCGTTAGCTCTCAAGAAAGGCTGCATTACGTAATATGGGGCAAAGAGATCTACTTGGCATTTTTTCAGACAACTTAACTTTCATCATCCCCCTACTCAAAGAAATTAGCGGCAGTTAGGCTTAACGGGGTTTGTTTCTTCGAGCTAATAATCCCAAAACCGTTCAATTACTCCTAATTAAAATATTACGATGAACAGTTTTGTAAGCTATGAAATAATTATCAACACTTGAGGCTTGAGAAGTTCTTCTGCAGACGGTATCAGTGAAATAATTTGCTTTTTATGTAGCCTACTTGTAAAAGCAATTGTTTTAACATTAGTGGAACTTTAGTTTTTATTTAGTATTTAGTTAGATTGTTTTGTCGCTTCAAAAAGTGAAACGGCGTAATCGCATCACAAAAGAACATTACTTTTGAGGACCCTGCTGCAATTTATATTTGTTTCAAAGATGGCTTAATTTGACAATTGTACTCGTTAGAAATAGTGAGGAATTTTCTACTTATAGGGAGAAAAAAGAAGAAATAATGAAGGCAATTGGGACATTTTTTAACCACATTTTACCTCGTCAATTCTCAAAAAATGTTATTATGGAAGACATCACGCACTTTGATTATTAATCACCTAACTTTGATTTTCTTTTACAAAGTGTAAATTATAGGGTTTTGTAATTATGGAATGTCCACACCTCGTTTTGTTCCATTGTTATAAGATTTTGCGATAACTTTTTTCTACCGTGCCACGCTCCCGGACCCACCCTAAACTTACTATAATTCAACTTTTAATTCTTGACTAACGCACCCATGCTATAAAATCCATTTGTGTATGCAAATTTTCGGGAATTTGGGTTTACAAAATTGCCAAAAGGGTAAAATGAATGAATGGGGGCGGGTAGTTTAGAGAAATGGGGTTGCAATTTACAAAGATGGACTTTTTCCTTTATTTTAATTTTAGGTTTGCTTTGGACGAAGTAAACAGAGAAAGTGTCATTTGCGGTAAGGTGACAAACCCTGTCACTCGTGACATGACTCTCTGATAAGTGCTGTTGACAAGTTCATCATGTGAAGGAGCGTAGGCGGATGTCACCTTCGCTGTTTGCCCTCCAATGTATCCCATGGCATTTAGGGTTAACCCAAAAAGTAAAAGGAGAAAGATGGGAATCATAAAGATAATTGTCCATTTTCTTAGGGAGATGATCTGTGCTTGGCGCATTTGGGTTGGAAAGATAGATTTGCGTGTGAGGAGATCATCTTGACCGACGGCATCTTCCATTCGCAACAGAAAAACATCAAAACGTTTATAAATGTCCGATCTCGCGTTACTTGCCTCTCCGGCCGGAACCAAGCCATAAGAAGCCCTCCTACATCTAAAAATTCCGTGGACCACTTTCGGAAGCGATTTCGGCCTATTCACTTTCACCACAATTTCACCTTTCCTTTATTTGCAGAGGTGTTCCTCTTACCTTGGGTGACTGCATAAATGCAAATATTCAATCCCCGAGGAGGCTATTTGCAGGAGCCAAAAGTGAAGGCATTTGTTTTACTTTTCAATCCTTAAGTGGGCCATGTGCATGTATCCTTTTCCAAGACTTTCATTATCGTATGTTAGCCTTCAATGTTGATGGAGTTAATTGGGCGGATGCGTAATTCAGAAAATTCTAAAAATCCTTTCAGAGGGTGACAGGCTTTGACTAACAGAACCTGATTAGTTTTGACTATGTTAGGGACGATTGTCTTGAACTTTTAAAGCTGAAAACGTGTCAAAATTTGTTGGGAAGCTGTTAAATTTGATATTAGTCTTGAGGCGATGATCATGTTTCTGTGGTGGTGATGGGTAGGTGGATGGAATGGAGATGGCCTTTGGACATGGATTGTAATTAGGAGGCTTGAAATTTGAGTTGAAGAGCATAATGAAATGGGTTTGATCCTATTTCGGCCCTTCCAATCAACACCTCCATTGAGACTGGGGTAGTAATTAATGGAGACTGGATCTTTGATGGGAACAATTTGAGAATGATCGTCTTTTGCAGGTGACAAAAGAGATCCTTTTGCTCTTCATTTCCATTTGACTCCTCATCCTCACTGTCATCTCGAGAGCCCCTTCTCCGCCCTCATTCACTTATAGGTGACAAGTGCTTTGACAATCATCAAGTAGGAAGGCTCAGGTCACAATTAAATCATGCTGTCACCGTGCACACCTTTAAGTTGATGGCTTTTAATTACCCTCAAATTTAATACGGATATCCATTTTCAAATCACAACCACATTCCTCATCCATACAAAACAAAATGGCCGCGGACCGATGAATTCTGAGGATACTCAATTTCTATAGCTTACTTTATAAAATTGCAACTTTCCAACTCTTTACAAAATACTTTGTCTACTTAATTCTCAATCTCAATCCCGAGCTAGTTTTTATTAATTAAAAAAACAATAGATGCGTTTTAGATTAGATGAAAATAATTACAAAGGTACTTATTCCCACCGACTCCAGCGCTATTGGATGCCGATTTGTTACTAAATAAATTATAACCAATTAATTGTTTCATAAAGTTTCTAAATACATTTTAGGAACGCAAACTGCGTTTCAGTATGATTTTATTATGTGAAGGCGAGGAGGGGTTTGGGGTGAATGAGAATGAGATCACATGTTCTCTGTCTTGGGTCTTGTGACAAGTCTCACAAGTGGACAACCAAGAGAAGTTGGACAGTCGAGGAGCCGGTCTTTGGACACAGAGGTCAACGAACTCGAGTAAGGTCAAGGACAGCAAAAGTCATCCCACCACTCCCAGTATCCTCCACGCCAAGTGAGGTCACACCGTGTCAACAGAGAAATGGCAAGTCTTCTCCTCAAAAGAGTCTCCTTGTCCACGGTCCGTCTCCGCGGCGGTGCACTTTCATTTTCCTTGAGAGGAGTAGCATCAGGTAATATTACGGGTAGATTAGGAAACGCCGGTGTGGCGACGAATTAAAACGATTCATCATACCAAGTTTATTAATACCAAGTTGATTGACGTATAATTCTTAAATTCTTAGGTGGTGGCCGAGAATTTGTAGAAACTGAAAAGGTTGGAGGAAAGAAGAATGTGGGACTAATCAAACTAAACAGGCCCAAAGCCCTCAATGCCTTGTGTGACGGACTTATGAGTGACCTTAGCTCGGCTCTTGATGATTTCGAAAAAGATACGCAAGTGGGAGCAATGATCATCACTGGGAATGGGAAGGCATTTGCCGCAGGTAATGGACTGCGCTCACTTACTAAACAGTCATGTACTTTCTAATACATTGGTCTTCACAGGTGCTGACATCAAGGAGATGCATAATTTAGAGTTCCATCAAGTATTTAGTGGGGACTTTTTAGCGCACTGGACTCGCGTATCGCAGTGCAGAAAACCTGTTATTGCTGCGGTCAATGGCTACGCGGTAAGTATTATTTAAAAAAAACTATTTCATGGCGTTTGAACATTGATAGTAATGTTGTAAGAACAAGATAAGCCGGAACCGGAATATTCTAAAGTTAAAATAATTTTATTTTCCATAATTTTATTTCTCCATATTTTTATTCAGCTTGGAGGCGGATGCGAATTGGCCATGATGTGTGATATTATCTACGCCTCAGAAGTGGCCAAATTCGGACAACCCGAAGTGTTATTGGGTACGATTCCAGGAGCTGGTGGAACTCAGCGGATGGTTCGATCTATTGGTAAATCAAAGGCTATGGAACTCTGCCTCACTGGAGATCAGTTTACTGCGGCCGAAGCCGAGAAAATGGGACTCGTGAGTGCATACCGTTAAAAATCTATTGGTTAGTAACGTAAGAATAAGATCAAGTTTGAACTTTGTTTTGTTCAGGTGAGTAAAGTTTTTGCGCCCGATCAGCTTATCCCAGAAGCACTGAAGCTTGCCGAGAAGTTGGCAAATCTCTCAAAAATGACAATAGCGATGTGCAAGGACGCCGTCAACCGATGTAAGTGATAGATCAAATTAATTTCCGTCACTAATTTATCATAGCAGTGTAGCCATTTCCTAACTCTAATTTCAAACGTTTCAATTTAATTTTGAATTTGACCTAATGCACTTGCTGGTGAGTGAAAGGAGGTTAGCACTGTGGGCCCGTTCCTCGGGGTGACGGCCAGGGGCGTTGGAAACAAAATTTCAATTTTGAAAAAAATCGATTGA
>JAQFYP010003245.1:0-11194 GCA_034694865.1 Bilobella braunerae | reverse complement strand
CACTCGCACAGAAATCATATGTGGAACATATGTTGACCAGGCCATAGGCGAATGTCAAACAGCATCAAAAAAAAAATTAGCACTCAGTCGTGCAAATGCTTTGCGTGGAAGATATCAACCGTAGATATCACCTATTGTGGTTGTCACTTATGAAGCAAGTTAGTTTTCATTCAATCTGAAACATTTTTGAAACCGAAAAGAGAAAGTAGAGAAATTGTTCGAAAAAAACCATTGGCGTACAAGTAGCGTACTCGTTATTAGTAGCGGAAGCGAAGCGAATGCTACTTATGTTTTCCTCATTTCTGTCCGTCCGTCCGTCCGTCCGTCTGAGCCACACGTGTATCTCAGGAACCACTGAACATATCTCAAATCTGTTTTCGTTTATGTGTTCCTAAGGTTCCGGCGCAGTTCAAGTTTGTTTTTGATTGACCGGAAGTGACCCCCTTGAGGGTCAAAAGTCAAGGGAAATTATTCTATAATAACATAAAAAATGACCCTTACAAAAGTTATTCCTATCATAAAAAGGAGCAACATTTGTATAGGACACTTTTCTCTGTGACCCTCCAATGACCCCCAAAATGACCCCTTGACCTCAAAATGACCTTTCAAGGTCAAACCCTACTTTTGCATGAAACGAAAAGTTATGATGTTTTAAATGACCCCAGAGCCCCCCTTGACCCGGAAATGACCCCTTGACCTCAAAATGACCTTTCAAGGTCAAACCCTACTTTTGCATGAAACAAAAAGTTATCATGGTCCCAATGATCCTAGAGCCCCCTTTCACCTAAAAATAACCCCTTGACCTCAAAATGAGCTTTTTCTATTTTTTCTAAATTTAATCTTCCAACTTCCGCTACTGGTTGACCGTTTTACCACGGTTCATTAGTAGAGGAAGCGAAGTGGATGCTACTTATATTTTTGTCTTGTTTGTCAGTCATCCGTATCTGTTTACAGATATGAGTTCCTTGAGATCTGGCCCAGTTCAAGTTTATTTTAGTTAAATTTGTAGATTAGTCAAGGTCAATGATCACTCTATGACCACATAAAAAATTACCTCTAAAAAGTTCTTCCTCTCATAAAGGGGAACAACATTTGAACACGGCAATTTTCTCCGTGGCCACCCAATGACCCCTTGTCTTCAAAATGACCTTTCAATGTCAAACCATATTTTTGCATAAAATAAAGAGTTATGATGGTCCCGATGATCCTAGACCCCTCCTTCAAAAATTAACGTTCTGGGTAAAACCCTAGCTTTGCATGAAACAAAAAGTGATGATAACCAAAATGACCCCAGTTCACCTGGAAATGGGCCCTTTACCTCCGAAAACCTATAGTTTTATTTTCTAGTCTAATGATTTTAATATTTTTCTAATTCTAATTTTCTACTTCCGCTACTGGTTGACCGTTTTACCATACGTGTAGTTGCATTTGCGTAATGGCAAAAAGTGTCCTTATACCAACACCATGGTTGTCCTCAGGCGTATTTGATCTCAAATGTTTAGCAACCAAAATTGTTGACCAAAATTAGCAACCAAGACAAAACACGCCTCGAATAATATGAATTCATACAGAATCGAAAGTCAAAACCTCAATACGGTTTTATATTTAACAAATGAAATTGGTTACCTCTTGTTAATCTCTAATTATTATGATAAAGAACGCAAAAAATTAAACAATAAATTGAAAGACAATAAAATCAAATTCAGTTACGAAATCAGAGGCACTGCATGTGAAATATTTTGATTCACAACAGGCTGTCATAAGTCAAAGCAAAAAATAGCCCTAAAACTACTCAAAGGTTTTGCGCAATTTTCAACAAAAACTCGCCAAAATCAAAGCCATTCTGGCTCTTGAAAGTTGCTTTACCAATACATTTTCGCGTAAAAGCGCTATGCTGAGTATGGATTTAATGTATTTCGGCGGAATGCCACTTTACTCCTTTTGTATTTATCGCTTCTAGACAAGAATTTAAGGTTAAGTTACTCCAGGAGGCGATATATATGTTAAACACAGTTGACACTTTCCGTCACTTTACACTGAAGCTTTTCATATGCATATGCTTTTCATATTTGAGGTTTTTGGTTTAAACTGAATAAGAACTAATAAACTGTGGTTTGAACGAAAAACCCGTTTCTTGGTTCATTTAGTAAAAAAACGGAAACCTTGATTTAAAAGTATTACCATTTTTACATTCCCTCTTTTTATTTATTTATATTGCCAACTATTATTGTACATTTGTAGTTGTTTGATCTGATGTAAAAGTATACCTTACTATTACGTGACTATAGAGTTTGGTTTAAGTGTATGAAGTATATTAGGTATTGAAAGCAATTTTTTTTACATTGATTAAAAAATATAATTCTTGACATATATTAAACATTTTTATTTCCGTTCAAATTTCGATATGATTTGCATGCAACGTATTGTATCAGATGAAATTAACATCGCCCATAGGTGTTAGCACTGTTTTCTAAATTACAGTAGAAGTAGAACTGGGTTTATGTTTTGGAAATTTGGTTAAAATCACATGTATTAGGGTTGATAAAAAACTGTTACTAGTGTTCAGGGTTTCCGCTTTTCTTGGTTTTTATTAAATAAACCAAAAAACCTGGTTTTTGGTTTAAACAACGGTTTATTTGGTTTTTTGGGTTAAACCAAAATTTCAAATAGACCATATAAAAATCTTCAGTGTAAGGTTGACCGGAAAGTGTCAATTGTGTTAATGACATATATTTCCCCTCCTACGGATTCTACGGACTTTTACTTCTAACTTGAAATGTGATTTAGGGCTTGAGTTAAATTTAGTGCAATTTTTAAAATCAAAACAATCAAATAAATATTTTTATCGTTTTTTTTTTTCATTTTAATGCATTGTTGGAAATTGTTAAGCATGTTATGTAAATAAGTAATGTTGAGTTTCATGTCCAGAAGGGACTTTTTCTGCAAAGATAGCGTCACGCGAAACACTCAAAAGCAAGTGTAGCCAGTCTGTCCGTTAGAGAATGCTTGCGCTACTGATTGGGATATATATGCCTTAGGATAGGCTATAAGTAGAAGTTTTCCCTGCGAGGAGACATGACAGTGAGAAGTAGACTTTTGACTCGAGAGGACAAGACGAGTTCCTTGTTTCTCACCATTTTGTAACTAAACGAAGTTCTTTAACACTTAAGGAGCGGATATCATGGATAATACGTGTGTCCCTATTTGTAAACTAATTAGGAGTATTTTAAGAATCTCATTAATAAGCCACTGATTCATTGACTAAGTCGTATGTGTTGCGTTTATCGGGCTTCCAACATCGACTCAATCATTATTTGAGACTCCAACGATTATCATCCTAAGCGGCCGGCATTATGCATTAGGCATTATGACCTTTATCGGTTAGATTTAGGGCGCTCCAGTTGATTGGCGAGGAAGTTCAACAAGCATTGTATTCAAAGTACTTATAAACAAATCATGTTACGGAAGACCATTAAAATCATTTTTAACTCCTCAAATGTTATTTGCATTGTTAATACTTCTCGACCGTTTCTAATATAATCCAAATTCTTAGATCAAGGCAATGACGACCGAGGCAATTGAAATGGCGATTAAATCGGTTGAGTCCGCTCCGGGAGGAAGTAGGAAATACATAGCATATTGTAAGACAAGCACTGATGGTGTTGACTACTGGATCAACACGTTTGAAATCAATCACCACAGTAAAGAAATTACCGTGTTACCAAAAACTATTGCGTTAGAGCTAGAAAAAATCGATGCAGGCATTGAGCCTAACAAAAAAGTAAGTCGAATATTTTTTTTAAGATTTGGCAAAACTAATTATTATTTACTTATAGTTTAAGGAATCCCTAGTCTGTCAACCATTGGGGCATATTATCATCAGCGAGAATACGGTCGAAAACGTTATAATATTTTCAATTGCGCTACCGTCTTTTCCTCTAAAATAATTGCATAAACAGTTCATTGATAACCGTATATGGTAAATTGAATATGCATTATAACGCAAAATAAATTATTCATGCTAATTAAACGTTAAAAAGACAAGCAACGTCAATACTTCTCTACATCAATAGTCAAATAGTACACTTAAAAATATTTATTTTAATACCTTTTTAAAATAGTATCTGGGAGCTTAGCCCCTTAGTTTCCGCCTTCTAGACAATGGGTCTCACGTATTCGACGATCCACCACGCCAATATAGAAAAAACTTTGATTGCAAAAACGTGGTCTCGCAAAATGACGTTAGTGACGGGCAACTTAACCACCCTTAACAAAAAAAAAATCAAAATTGTAAAAAAAAACTTACATATGGAAACTTTACTTGTGTGAAAATAACGCATTATAGCAAAAAAATACATATAATTTGCAATTGAAAACTAAATTATTTAATGCAGGAAATTTTGTAATAATATTTATCAAAGCGAAATCGTGACTATGCTCATTGCCATGACGGTTAAGTACCGCCCTTTAGTAAAAAAATCAAAATCAGAATTAGCGAGATTTGGTGAGAATCAGACTGTTTGGAAATGAAATCGCCAATCAAAACTATACTTATATGTATTTAGGTGCACGTGAAAGAAAGATTTTTGAGAAAAAAGAGATGTCGTGTTGACAATCATGTTGATTTCGTTCGGAAATCTAATCAATTTTCCTCAAAACCAAACTTGTTCAAAACCCCGTAAAATCTGATTCAGCGATTTTCAGCGATTTTACACTTTTTTCATTTTCTAAGCATTTTTTTTTCTTGTTTTTTGACATTTGCCTATGGCCTGGTCAACGTGCTTGCGCTTGTGCTAAGTGAGTGGGGGAGAATGGTATGAGCCTGTGAGTTGACTTGGAAGTTCCGAGGATTGAGGCTAAAGGCTTTCTGCCGAACAGAAAACGTGGGGTTGACCACCGAGGTGGCTTAGGCAGAGGCTGAACCCTGTTTTTCGCATACCGGCCCAAGCCCACCCTCCACGACTGCAACTGTCGAGGCTTCCACTCACCACTACCACACCACCACTTTTTCTGTGTTACCCACTTACCCAAATTAAGACAAGGGTCCTAATTCCTTTAAATACTGGTTTTGGGCTCCAATACCTCATTCGGGCAAGGGAAGTGGGAAACCTTCTTCAAACAAATTACTTCCATATTGGCGACACCGGGACTCGAACCCGTGTCCGGCTAGAGCTCAAGGCTCTAATCACTTGGCCTACAAGATGTGGATAAACATTTATTTTTAGAATTCTCAATTCCGAGAATTCGTACACCACAATAGGAGCACTCATGAGGCCATTCTTTTTCCGGTAGATGTTTCTTCTTGTGAGTGAGAAGTCTAGACTTTAATTTAAATGTGCTGTTGCAAACTCGCCAAGCAAAAGTACGCTCCTTTGAATGAACAACTGAATGTTTTTTTTATTCGCGTAATTTCCACCCCCTAGAGGCGTTAGCCTATCGGGCAGGGCCCCAAGCAATTACAATGCTATTATATAATAAAATTATCACTATGGCCTGATTCGATATAGTTTTGATTAGGAAAATTTGGTTTTCAGAAATTTTTTACTAAAGTTATACAAAAATTTATATCTAATAATTAATTATATATAAATATAATAACTAATCCTGACCATTTTTCTTCGCCTGCTCCTTCATAAGTTTAAAATGGAACACCATTTCCTCATTTTTTTTTCTTTTTCTTCTTTTTTCTAATTGAATTTGCCTATAATGCTTTTTCATCTTAATTAGGATTGTAACAAATTGAATAAATGTGAGACTGATAATGCACCAAGTTATGCCTCTAGCTGCTCTACTTTGTAAGTCTCTTGAATAAGGACAGTCTGCTTTTCTTCCTAAATAACTTGTTGTTGGTTTTGGAAAATGTTTAACGCCTGGATTATCAGTTCTGTCTTGTAGACCTCGTGTTGTGGAATATTGTACCCATCCATGAAATTGCTTCCGGAGCCAATTTTTGCCTTAATTGTCTGCATGAAGACGTCAAAAAGTTCGAAAAAATGTTTTCTTTGCTACGTTTCCAATTGTTCCGCCTGTTGGCGTTGGCGCTGGCGTGACCGGAGTGGCAGAGAAGGAGCAAAATCAAAACTTGAAGGAAAAATCTAAAAATACAAAAAAAAATAGTTAATATGTGTTTTTTACAAAATTTGCTTAGACTGTTACCAGACTAGACTAATTTAAAAAGTAGTTTTAAAATCATTTCTAGATTAATTCTTAATTAGACCTTAATTCTATTACTAACAATTCTTGTTATTCACCTCATTTTCAAAAATCTGTTTGAACAGAAAGCAATGTGGGCTAAATTTGTAAAGTTTTGTTAAAAAGGATACTATTTTACAAACCAATAGAATCACTCTGCAAGGTTGGACGACACCGGGACTCGAACTCGTGTCCGTCCATGGCTAGAGCTCAAGGCTCAAATCACTTGGCCTACAAGATGTGGACAAACATTTATTTTTAGAATTCTCAATTCCGAGAATTCGTACACCACAATAGTAGCACTCATGAGGCCATTCTTTTTCCGGTAGATGTTTCTTCTTGTGAGTGAGAAGTCTAGACTTTAATTTAACTGTGCTGTTGCAAACTGGACAAGCAAAAGGACGATCCTTTGAATGTTGTCTCAGTCGTTTTGCAGCAGTGAACGTTTTTTCACACTGTGTGCACTTATACGAACGTTTTACTGTGTAGCAGCACATGTGGCCAGTTAATTTTGTTTCACTTTGGAATGCTTTGTGGCATTTATAATTAGGTGGAGAAGACTTTGATTGGTATTGTGACTTTAGTATTGCGTTTAACATTTCGAACTATATATTTGAGTTAATATTTAATTTGTCATAAACAATAATGACTAATGAAAAATACACTTAGGAATTGAAGTTTTGTAAAAAGTGCAGGAAGTCTAATGTAATAAAATGAGATTACTGAACATTGTTGAAGTGTATTTTTACGGATAAATTTCTGTCTTTGTTGAACTATAGGTTGTGGGAGCTATTTGTGGCACAATGCGTTGCAACAAAAATTCCATTGTTGTACTAAAATAGCACTGCAATGGTACATTTCTTTTTTGAAAACTTTTGAGTACTTCTTAATTTCCAAGTACATGTTAATTACACCACAAATATACTATATCCAAAAATTCTTCTGTTTCGAAAATTAATTAAGACAACAAGGCTTTACTTTTCTATTAGACCCCGTTGACCTATAACAAATATTCTTTTTAGATTGCCCCAAAACCTCACAAAAACTCGAGGTTTTGTTGAATAAAATAATTGTCTACAACTTGTAGTATTAATTTTATAGCAAAAGGGTTTTCCAGGGACAGAGGTCAAACATTACTATATATAAAACGCAGTTGGCGACGGCGATGGTTGGCGAGGAGTGGTCAGGCCTCTACCTAATCGATTTTTGTCTCCCATAATTTAATACAAGAGACGCTATGGCCTAATTGTGATACACTTTGTTTTAAATTTGGGCGTTAAATCACCTTAATTTTTTATTTTGCTTTTAACAATAACCTTCTCAAAATGGCTAAAGACCATCTCAGTCTCTATTTTTAAGTCTTAAATTGTGAATCCAATTAATTTATTGTAATTAAAAACTTAAAAAAGCTAAAATTAATTTAATACAATTAAATAAATAATTTCTATTATGAAAATCGTGGCTTGAAGTTAAAAGGATTAAAGTTTTTTAAAGCAGCTCTATATACCACTTGTACAACTAGAAACAACATCTCATAAAGCTAACCAAAAGTTATTTAAACTTTTCTTTGCGTGGTTAATTTTACTATAGTTTGGACAAAATAAGGACGTGGTAACTTCTCGAATTGTAAACTAATACGTACTGATAATATGAGCTCAGATTATTGCAATATGGCTAGCATGTTGTGTAGAAAAGAACATCAATTATTTATTTAAAATGAATATTATTCATTTTACCAGTAATACAAACAACTAGCGAAAACCCAGAAAAGTAAATTTTCTGGTTTCGGAAATTTTAATCAGCAAATTAGGGAGAACTATGAACACGACTTGAGTTTTTAAAGTTAACTTGAATTTAGCTGAAGCGTTTTGCAGCAATTTTGGTTGCAAGTTCCGCCATGGTTTGACGTTTCTTTTCTCAATTTTACGATTTTAGTTACCAAAAACTGTACTTTTCCATACGCCCGCACGCAAAAACTTGGAAATACTATGGAAAATATTACTATACATATTGTAGTGTATAAGCTATTGTATATTTTATGTTTAGTAGTTTAATTTGAAACGCAACCTTTTTTCTTTTGTGCAAAACAGCTATAGAAGTAATCCCAGTCCATTCAAGACGAATAGTGAGCAAAAGGATTCTGTATTGATTTACTACTAATGTTAAACACATATCATATTCATGTTATTTATCTAAACCTCAGTAGCTACATAAGAATAAGATAAGAAGAAATAAATAGTTTTCTAAAATTAAAACGATTATAAAACACAATTGTTAACTCATAATTTTTTTTCTTTTTTACAAAAATTGGTGGTCATTTTTTTGCGTTGTGGTTATACGAGGGACATTCTAACTACTCGGCCAACGGAACGAGGCAAAGCAAGCATAGCGGCTTCAAATATCCAAATTTATGAATGCTAAAAAATATAACTTCCGATGACGCATCTGAAATAATCTAAACGTATCTGAACGTCTAACGAGCTGTAGATTCAAATTAAAAAATACTTGGGACCAATGAAGGATAGGAACAGGGAAGCGGGAAAATGCTCTTTTTGGTAAATGGTAAAAGCATTCATTATCATAAAATTTGATGTCGAAGTATATCATTTAATGCTGTTTACTATTTCTCAAATTGCACTGTCACTGATTTGTTTTGTTGTGACAGTCATTATTTGAATGATTTATTTACTAAATTCATTTTAAAAATGTATAACTTTTCTAGTTTTTTGCTAAGTAGAAAACATTTTTACTACTTTTCTTTTATTTTTACATTAAATTAATGTTTGGTTTAATAACAAACGGGTACAAAAGCTTTTTTGGCGGAGGCGGAAAAGGAAAAGATTCCTGGTTTATGTGCTGAAAGGAGAATAGCCATGCGCGAGAGCTCATTGTCTTATTTTTTTCAGTTTCGAATAAGAAGCCGAGAAAGTGGGACCTCCACAGGAATACCTTTTTCCTGGACAAATTAAAGTCCCACAAAAACTCACCTCACAATGAGCCTTGGAGCTGGGTTTGGTTTTACAAGTTAAGAGGTAGAGTATAATTATGCAATTTGAAAATTATAAGCTCCTATTTAACGAAGAAGCATGTTGGTATCGCTTGATAATAATTTTAAAAACCATTCACAACATTTTGCCAATATTATTATGTACTAACAAACCCACCTGAAATATGTCAAAATGACGAAACTATAAATTAAAAAAAGAATCAATTGTTTTCCAACACCATGATTCTATTGGAATAGAACGCGTCATTACCTACAATGATAGCTTTGCTATCTTCCAGCTCATTATTAAGTATCTTGAATTACTTTCAAGTCAAAACATAAAATCAAATTTCAAAATTAACTTAAACTATCAATACGAGTATTCTCAATTTTTTCTTTATTACGTTACAAAAGTCCAGCCGTTATGATTACTGAGGTAGCCTTTCGTACTATATCGCTTGTTTTAAAAACAACTTGTAAGTTATGGTTTGTTCCTTTTGACTGGGATGTTGACAAAGGCACATTCGTTAAAACCAAAAGCAGGTTGAAAGTGATCTTTGCAAAATTTCTGACGTCGTGGATGGTGTTTCACAATATTTGTATAATTGGGCATGCACCTGGGCTTCTGGCAAACTTATTTCCTTGCGACACATCTCTTGAAAAATCTGTCATACATGGAATGATTGACGTTGCTTACATTGCAATTACCCAACAATCGTTCTGCTTTCAGTTATTTGCTGAAGATATCTTGTACTTATTTACGGAATTGATTCAACTGAATCAAAAACTTGGTAATCTAAACTCAATAATAAAAAAAACTTACAGTGTGCAAAGTTAATCAAGCCCGAGCCAGGAATTATTTTTATATAATCCTTCTCATCGTCTTCATTTTAACGTAGTTTTAAAATTATAAGCTAATTTTAAGAATTTTAATAAAAAAAAAATTTTTTTAACCCAAAATATTACCTTTGGTAACATTTGAGAAGCAAATGTTGAAATATTTAACCAATGAACAGTTTTGAAAAAAAATTATGTATAAATGAAGCGTTTTCATACAACAGTTTTGAACACGTTTGAAAAGATTGTGAACGGTTTTGAACTGAATAAACAGTGTTGAACAAATTTAAGAGAGTGAACTGTTCGGGAAAATTGTGAACCATACAAATAATTTTGAATAACGTTTAACATGCTGATTGAGTGATGAGAGGGCTTACATGCTCAATAATCATCTTGCTCAGGCTAAACATTAAAACCAAGAAAAAAACAAGATATTTGTTGTAATTAGGAATACACATGAGTCAAAATCAAAGTTTCAAATTGATGGGGAAAATAATTGAAATTGGATTCAAGTGTTTTGTCCTAAATAACTCATTTATGACACTCGTCTTGGCATTCATGGGAATCCTTTGGTCAAATGCGTGCTTCTTTACATCATCATTTGCACCTGGGTCAAGTTTGCAAGCAAAGCCGGATTGGACTATTTATCGCATAGCTCTTACGCTCTATGATTTGTATCATATACTCTGGATTGGTGTGACGTATACATTTGCATGTGTATTCTTGACCTATTACTTTATAATTGTGAACTTCTGGGTAAAAATTGTCTGGTAAGTTATTAATTTATCAAATTAATTGATCAATGAGGTTTTTTTTTCGTTTAGTTGGCAGAATAGAATATTTAACGTGGAACAATGTTTCAGTCCGAGATAAAAAATAAATATTCTGATATTCTGCGCTCAATTAGTTTTGCGTTATATGCTAACTTACTTTGAGACTTAAGAGATACTAGCAGAACGTAAAGGTTCAAGTAACATGATACAGTTACAACGCAAGCAAGAATGAATAAAGTATTTATTTGATATATGGCGAACCCAAGATCAACATAACGCAAGCAAGAGCAATGACTGCAAGGCTCAGTCTATTTTTCTGTTTGTCTTTATGGAAAAGGAGCGTTATTTGACATTCCCGCAAAGCGGATGATCAACATGAAGGGAAGGGTAGGGATATGGAAAGGAT
>JAQFYP010003244.1:0-11202 GCA_034694865.1 Bilobella braunerae | reverse complement strand
ATTTTAACATCATTTCAGTAGAATAACGTCAATGCAGTAAGTAAACGAAGTAGTAACTTTCAAAGTTTTAGTTTCTTACCGAGTAGACGAAATTAATATTTGGAAAGCATGTTTGATGTAGGAGAATTTAGTTTAGACAGCAATTCTTTCAATCTCATAAACTGCGTGAGGGTTTCTCGACCATAGCATTTTTCATCGACGTTTTCATCCATGGTACTCAGCATGAATCCCAAAAATTTTATAGAAGTTTCAGTCGAAACCTGAATCTTCAGATTGTTGGCATTTTCGAGTTTCCTTCAAGTTGCAAAAAATCTGCAAGATTTGAAAATTTCAATAGAGTGCTTATATTCCACGCCTGATTTCATTTAGAGGCAGCCCAAGGCGGACGGATGCACACAGACTTGATAATACATATCAATATGGTCTCAACCAATTTGGGACAACCTGTAGGCAATTAGGATGTCAGCACTTTAGATTCTTTACCACCAGCATATTATAGTAAAATATTTTGTAAGCTGCCAACTAGGCGTTATTCCAGCTATTCAAAAGAAGGGTAGGTGGGTTATTGCAGATATATTATTTGTTTACTTACTTAAATTTATTCATATAGCTCACCTGGAAAAGCCGAGAATAGCGACTGGATTCTTGCGTGGAAATTTTGTAATGTAGCCAAGGGAACAACATCAATTCTAACTTTGTAAATGGCTCCAATAAATTGAATACTGGCTTCCAAAATTGCTCGCAACGAGCCAATGAACTTTGTGTCCAACTTCTCAGTTGCGTCGTACAAAATTGTCACCAGTTTTGTAGCAAGTGTAAGGTTTTCTGATCGCAAGGAAAACACCAAAAAACTAAAGGCCAATTCAGCTAGCTCATGCCAATCTCGTCCATACGTTAAAAACTTCGTAGGGCTTTGGTGTAGGGCCTAAAAATAATACGCCAAGTATTGAAGTTAGATCTTCAATAGTCTGTAAATGCCTTTGTTATTGACAAAACTTGGAAATTCCAACTACATTACACATCTGAGATACCCAATATTTCAGTACCAAAGTTAATATACTTACTTTAGTTAAGCTTCCTCTGTAATCACCGGCCACCTGGTTGAGAAATTTACATATGAGCTCGTGTTATCAGTTCCTGCCCAAGTCATAATGGCAAGCGTGTGTAGCTTCTGTCCTGCAACTGCTGCATTCGCAATACACGAAGCCATTTTCCAACGGCATGCCATGATCCCAACTTCTAAAACTTCCTGGGTACACTTTCTTAAGTTTTCTTCAGCCCGGCTCCATAGTGTAAAGCAAAGGGTTCGCTGAACTACTTCCAAGTTTAATTGGTGTGTAATTGGCTTTTCAAATGCCAGATCCAGAACTTTACATTGCAGCGCATAGTCCCATATGTCCTGTATTATAATTAAACTATTTATTTTGAGCATTAATATATATCTAATATGGCATGCATACCAATAATTACCTTGTTTTTTAAAATGCGTTTGTTAGCCAAGAAGATTACTCCAAGTAGTATAGAAGACACGCATTCCTTGGCTTCTGAGTACCAATTTACAAAGTACTCAAGCAGAGCAAGAGCCCATTTTTTTCTGTTGCCTTGAAGCAATTTCCGGACTTAGCAAAGCTCGAGCCCACAGCATTGGCTGTACTCCGATGCCACAAATGATTCTTAGTTGTAACAGATTTGCAACTCTAAAATAGTTTAATTGTATTAGGCAAAACCAAATTTTGAAGTAGTATAACTGTAGTACAACTTTAAAAACTTTCACAAACTTGTACAAAATTTACCAAAATGTGGAAAATTATTTCCAACGTTAACGTATCAACGAAAAAAAGTATTACCTCTATAATATCGTAGATTTTTTTATAGTCATCTTTGATGGCCAATTTCCTCACCGCCATCATGCTGTCGTAAGATGTTTTTTCCATCGTAACTAATTCAACTTCAAAGAATAAAAAAATTAATGGTCTTACAGAATTTAATACATCTACACTCATTATGTTCAAGTTTAATTGGAATAAACCGAGGTAAAACGGTCAACCAGTAGCGGAAGTATTACAATTAGAATTAGAAAAATATTAAAATCATTAGAGTAGATAAGTCCTGGTTTTCAGAATTCAAGTGAAAGTGAGTTGGAGGTCAAAGAATCCTTCCGGGGCCAAAGGAGGCTCTAGGGTCATTTAAAACATAACTTTATGTTTCATGCAAAAGTATGGTTTGACCTTGAAAGGTCATTTTGAGGTCAAAGAGTCATTTTCAGGTCAAAGGGGGCTTTGAGATCATTTAAACCATCATAACTTTTCGTTTCAAGCAAAAGTAGAATTTGACCTTGAAAGGCCATTTCGAGGTCAAGAGGTCATTTCGGGGTCAAAGAAGGCTCTGGGGGCATTTAAACCATCATAACTTTACGTTTCATGCAAAAGTAGGGGTTTGACCTTGAAAGGTTATTTTGGAGGTCATTAGGGGGCCACAGAGAAAAATGTCCTATACAAATGTTGTTCCCCTATATAAGAGGAGCAACTTTTGTTTAGACCATTCTTCATGTTGTCATAGAATGATATCTTTGACCTTGACCTTTGACCCCCAAGGGGGTCACTTCCGGTCAAACTAAAATAAACTTGAACTGGGCACAATATGAAGGAACATATCCCCAAAAACCGCTCGAAGAAATGTTGAGTAGTTCCTGAGATATAAATTATACTCGGACGGACAGACGGACGGACAAAACGAAAACATAAGTAGCTTTTGCTTCGCTTCCGCTACTAATAAACAAAGCTTCACTCTAAAAACCATGACTTACATTATACTAATAGTTCCGCTAACTATAAGTCTCCAATATCAAAAACAATAAAATTGTACACGAAAACAACAACAGAAATTGACTACAAAAATTTGAAAGATTCACTGATTCGCAGAAGATGTTTAGGGAAAAAAAATCTCTTCGTAAGATAAAGATGAGCGTGACCTTTGACCTTGCTTACCGACTAGTGTCGTCTTGGCGTGTAACTTCTCCAGCAGTGATCCCTGCTCCCTGGTCGCTTTGTGTGGCCCTGTGTGCTTGGTCTTCTTGGTAGGACTTGGTGCCTGGACACCTTTAGCCGTGACATGGGCATTGACCTTTGGCTCCTTCTTGACCTCTGACCTTTGCTCCTGAAGGAAGTGCTGTCTGCTTCACGAGCTTGTCCCGCTTCTTAGCCTCCTTCGAGTCACCCAGGTCAAGGACTGTCTCTGCCTTCCACACGCCAAGGATCCTTCGCGAAGCACCTTCACTTTGACTTTGACATGGCCCTTGACCTTGTCCAAGGGTACTTTGACCTTTGGTTGACCTTTAAGAGGGAGGTTGACTTTCGGGAATTGTCTCATCTGCATCCGCCTGCTTGTGTCATGTCAGTGAGGATGAGGAGGGCCCGAAAAACGATAACTGAAAACAAGAGTCATGCTAATTAAAGTTAATTGTTATTTAGTATCTTGTTTACAAGGGCTGAAGTAAGGCAGAGGTGGCGTATTGTAACCTCCCATGTAACCTCCTGCTGTAACCTCCTATGTAACCTCCATGATTTTTGTACAGTGTTGCCACTGCCTCTAAGCGTGTGATGATGTAACCTCCCATGTAACCTCCTGTTGTAACCTCCCATGTAACCTCCCAGAAAAGTTCTATATAAGGAGCTGTTGACTTCAGAACTGGTGTGGTGTTGGGATTGTCTTAGACAATTTCCACACGCCACAGCCTTGCATGCCCACAGAACCTGCGTGCACGGTTCTAAGCGGTAGTAAGGACCGCTTGTCGCAACCAATGGCCCTTTTAAGGGCCGCCATTAAAAATAATAAAAAGTTTAAAAATCTGGAACACCGCCCCTCCTCGCTTCGCTCGTCGGGTACATTAAATATACCCCATGCTACATGCCTCCGGCGGCAGGAGCAACGAAAAAACACGTCACTGAACCAACGATTAACAGGATGTGGTCAATTTATTTATTTCTTCACTACTTATTTCGTTTTATAGTGTTTTCTTCACTATTTAGATCGTTTTATAGTGTTTTCATCACTATTTAGAGCGTTTTATAGTGTTTTCATCACTATTTAGATCGTTTTATAGTGTTTTCATCACTATTTAGGGCGTTTTATAGTGTTTTCATCACTTTTTGTTTAGTAACTTTAATACTAAATTGTAATTTTTTAATTTTTGTGGTACTTTTTAATATGTTTGGCGAGGTTATCTGCCCTTCCCCCATCAAATGTAGAATTACAGAATGGGCATTTGGCTCTGGACTTGACTTGATGGACCTTCTGCCCATGCCTCGTCTTTGCCATTCGGTTGCTAAAGCCGATGCCACACTCCAGGCACCACAAGCAATACTTCTCGCCAGATGGAACTACTTCTTGTGGTTCGGTGGAGGGCACATTTAATGGGGGCTCAGGTGCAACCTCCATTGCCGTTTCGGGGTTTGCCTGGAAAACAAGCGCGATTCCTCCGCCAACAGCAATTTCCATCAGGGTTCCTTCCACCTTTGACCCTCCATAGTTCCCGCACGCGGGACAAAGGAAGTCATTGGGCGGTGACCCAGGTTCAATGCACCCAGTGTGACAGAAATGGGCTTCACAGCCCTCTCTGCACACATGGGTCGCATTCCCCTCAATAGGTTGCTGACATCCATAACAGTTTGTCATTGTTTTCACCAAAAACATAAAATGGTGATGGCCTTTCAAGAGCAAAAATAGAAAGGCAAGGGTAATGAAGGAAGCAGCTCCTTATATAGAGATTTTCTGGGAGGTTACATGGGAGGTTACAACAGGAGGTTACATGGGAGGTTACAACAGGAGGTTACATGGGAGGTTACATCATCACACGCTTAGAGGCAGTGGCAACACTGTACAAAAATCATGGAGGTTACATAGGAGGTTACAACAGGAGGTTACATGGGAGGTTACAATACGCCACCTCTGCCTTACTCCTGCCTTTACAAGTGTTAACCTTCCATTTGTTAAGTTAGTTACCTAATGTTAATTAGCAATCACTTGTTCCTTCGTTTGCTTTTGCTTGATTTGTTTAAAACAATGTTTGTTAATTAGCAATTACTTCTTTCTTCCATTGCTTTTGTTTGATTTGTTTAAAACAAGGATACTTTGTGTTTGAAATGGGATTTTAAACAAAAAAAAACAATTGTTTCTTTTTTGGCACATGTTGTTCAAGCGGTTTAAAATTGGCGCTCCAGAACTTTCTCATGTCAGGTTTAGGTATGCAAATCACATGTTTACATTTAAACAACTTGTTTACAAATAAAGAACTTGTTTACAAATGATGCACGCTCGAGAAGCAAACCACCAATTTGGTCAAGTCCTCATTGTTTACTTTGAGAAGCGTTTGTTTAAATTCTAAGAAATGTGCTTTACAAAGGCGAGAACGGATGTCTGTCACCGAGATGAGGAATTAATTAACTGATTAATTAACTAAACTGACTTAACTTCAGCTAATTGTTAATTAAGTTAAGTTCAACCACTAGCTTAACGTTTTACCTTAATTGACTTGGTAAACTGGCACGGCGGGCAGTTGAACACCGTGACAGGGCCGTTGACACCGTGTCACTCGTCCAGGTCACTTTGACACCGTGACCGAGGCCGTAGCTATTGTCACTGGCCACGTGGACTCGGTTCTGGCTGTTGGACATGTCCATCATGAAGACCTTGTTCCTCCTCTGGTCACCGTCACATAATGACCTGCTCAATGTCAATGAACAATTGATGTCATTTAGTTAACAACGCTTTGTCAAAGTTAATTGATCTGAAGACTAAACTTAATTAACTTGATTAACATTATGTGTTTACCTTTATTGACAGCTGACCAATGTGGTTAATTAAATTGTGACCTTTGACTTTTGCTATTGATTAAGGGGCAGTTGTTTAAATTTTTCTAAAATTAAAAACACGTTTGTTTTGTGGACTTGTTTACTTTTTTTAAACAAATGAGCCTTGTCGTGGAGTCTGATGATTAGGGCAATTTTTTAACAGCCGGTTTTGACAGCGGGATTTGAATTTGACAACCCGGGAAAATTACTTTTGCTTTTTGTTGTCAATTTACAATTATTGTTGTTGACAATTCAACGTGGTTAATTAATCGATTAATTAACATTTGGTCAGTTCAGATCAATATCGAAGGCTTTCGTCTTTCGTCCTTCGTTGGTTGTCGCCTGGTCTTCCGTCCTTGGTAGTTGTCGCCTGGTCTTCCGTTTCCGTCATTCGTTGTCGCCTCCCTTCCGTCCATCATCGTCTGTCAATCGTCTCTGTCGCCTGTTTCCCGTCCGTCCTCTCTGTCGCTCGTCATTCGTCATCTCTGTCGCTGTGTCTTCGTTTGTCAAGTCTTCAACCGGTACGTATAACGTTTTTTAGCCCTTGCTTTCCATTCCTCTACATTTTTAATTTGCATGCACACGAAAATTGGTAATCAGGTTTAGGCTGCCTCGCTCTGTTAATTTGATCATGCAATACAATATTTTCATATTTGCTTTACGGCAATCAAAAACACTCTTTGCAAAAGAACAGGCTCAACGTATATGAGAAAAATTGGCATCAAAACCAAGCTTGAGGGGATAGCCCAATTGGTAGGAGCTTCGGTGTGTGATCGGGTGTCCGGGGGTCGATACCTGGTCGATAACTTTTTTTTTTCTCCCTCCCGCATTTTCCTTTTCTTTTTGCATTTAAACAATGATCTAAATGAATGAAAACTAATCAAACTAAACTTAACTTAAACAGTATAATTTAAAAAATAATAATTGAAAAACAACACAATTTTCGGTTTTTTATTCTATGAAATCAAATCTGTTTGAAAATAGCAGTATCAACTAACTTTGAAAAAGTATTTTGTTTATTTTTAAAATTAATACTAAATTTTTCAAATTTCCTTGGCTAACCTGACTTTACAGTTTAATTAATCTTAAACTTTTATTTTGTTAACAGTTTTAGGCTAAAACAAAAATACAATTTAAAAACTTAGAACAACTTTCACAATTCTCAACAATTCTCTGTTTCCACTATTTTTTCTTAGTTATCGTTTTACTACAGCTATTACTGTTCAAAATCAAACGAAATAAAGATATCGCAACGAGAGGACTAAAAAATTAAATTATTCCGTTCTAACATTATTCAAAATTGATTAGATTAAATTGATTCAAAATCAAAATTTTTCCAAAATTGGCTGAGAACTTTTTTAAAAATTAAAAAATCCTATCTAAAATTCCTTGTGTTAATTTTTTTTTACGTAGACATGTCATCCAAACAGGTGAAACCGGTTCCTGAACCAGGAGACGATCCCATGAAGGACTCGACAGAAGTCCAAGCAGTGGCATCGCGTACCCGTTCACGCTGTAAAATACAGGGTAAGCAACATTTTTTTGTTTGAATTTTTATTCTATTGACCTCGAGAACAATCTCCCGCAAATAAATTTTGAAAAACTCGTGTTCGAGAGTTATCGCGCAAACGGACGGACAGACAGAGCGTTCCCATAAAGTAGCTAACACGCTGCTTAATATAGTATGAAACTATGTTGTAATGTATTTCTAATCCTTTTTTTTTTAGTGGAGAACTCGACTTCACAACCAAAGAAGGATGAGAACAACGGTGCTAACGAAGGTTTAGAGTTTCAGGAAGAGCAAGCAGTGGCATTGCGTACGCGTTCACGCTATCAAATACCGGGTAAACCACACTTTTTGTTTTATATTTTAATTATTATTATATTATTATAATTATTATAATTATAATTCTATTCTACTATACATAACCTGTACAACATCCGTAACCTTGTGACTCAACCCGGAACGTTTCAAGTTTACACATATTGCAAAATCAAACAAACAAACGCAAAACTTTCTTGTTTAAGCCAGGACTCGCCCTAATATCCGCTAAAATTTAATTTCATGTTATATTATAAGCAAAACAAGCCCGTCCTCGATTTTAAGTCGAAATTTCAAGACTTTTTGTTTTAGGAGTCCAAATAAAAATCCTTCCGCTCTTTCAGGTAAAGCAAACGTTAAATCAACAAAGTTGAAAATCCAGGCCTAGAAACTGAAAATGAGATTTTTCCAAATACATACCTGAAAATTAGTTTATGCGTCTCTCACTCACAATGAGAGTTTTCCGTTCTAAATATATAGCGATACTTCATACTCATGGGTTGAGGAAATAATGTTAACGTTGTGAAAAGGCTTATAGTACAAAACTACATAACATTGTGATAACTCTAATAATTTAATATAAACTTATATAATATATATAATATATAATATAACTATTAATATTGTATTTTTTTAGTTGAAGACTCGGCTTCACAACCAGCGAAGAGCACAACGCCGAGTGGTACTAAAAAGGATGAGAAAAGCGGTGCTAGCGAAGGGGTCGAATCTCAGGAAGGAGACGATATCGATCAAATTGACGATATATTTGAAAACGTCCGGTTGGCTCCGAAGGAAGATGGTAAGATAACTCGTTCTTTGCTTAAATTACTAAATTTATATATATAAAAGCCGTACTTCCGTGTAGCCATTTTTTTTATGTGAAATCGAAAAAGGTAATGTTTTTAAGAAAATTGAGCATTGCTTAGCATAAGGCCATTATGTGGTATTCATTCAGCAATATTTTGAATAACATATATAAATAAAATAATATAAAATAATAATAATATAAATAAATATATTTATGTGATTCCTTCTAACATGTTTAATGATATCCTTTTTTTTCTTTAACAGAAAACGCGATGCACTGTCTGGAGTTGAATGAAACTGAGAAGAAACTATTCGAAGGCATGAAGTATTTTGCGGATATGTTGCCCTTCGCACAACCGGATGACGAGTACATCCGTAATAATATAGAACCGGAGTTACCGCACATGGAGATTCCTGATTACTCTTGTTTGACTTGGGACTCTGAGTGAATTATTACCTAAGAGTTCCCTATTCCTGAGAAATTAGTCTTCTGAATAAAAATATGGATTATCATGATCGGATTTAGTGTTTATTTCAAAATTTGTACACTCACAAAAATTCAAACTTCTATCTAAATTTTGAACTTGTAATTACAAAACCAAGAAGCAGAGCTCACTACTAACATGTAGGCGGCACGACCTATTAAAATCAGAAAATTTTCAAATTTTGCCAAAACACTTACTATGGTATGACAATTATTGCATAATTTGGTTTTCATGCCATGGCTACAAACTCTGCGCCAAATTCAAAAAAACGTTTTGGCCAGTGTCATGGGCGAGAATTCTAATGGAAGTTAACACGGAGTTTTTTAAGTTTCACGTACGCCCCCTTTCCGGAATTTCAAAAATGACGATAACTTAACGCTGGCTAACTGTGGCATAGTTTGCAACAGAAAAGGTTAAATATCGGCATAGTATTGCAGTAAATCAAAATACAATGACATTGAAAATACAACTGCAAAATCAAAATGCAACTGCAAAATCAAATTGCAACTGCAAAATCAAAATGGAATTGCAAAATCAAAATGAAACTGCAAAATCAAAATGGAATTGCAAACTCAAAATGCAACTGCAAACCCAAAATGCAATTGCAAAAACAAAATTCATCAGTAGAGCGAAAATGCAATTGCAAATTCAAATTGCAATTGCAAAATCAAAATGCAGTTGCAAAATCAAAATGCGATTGCAAAATCAAAATGCATTAGTAAAACCGAATTGCATTTGCAAATTCAAAATGCAATTGCAAAATCAAAATGAATTAGTAAAACCAAAATTCAATTGCAAATTCAAATTGCAATTGCAAAACTAAAATGCAATTCCAAAATCAAAATGCAACTGCAGAACTAACATGCATTAGTAAAACATAAAGGAAATTGTAAAATCAAAATGCAATTGCAAGATCAAAATGCAATTGCAAATTAAAATTCAATTACAAAATGAAAATGTAAGTGCAAAATCAAAACGTAATTGCAAAGGCAAACGGTTATTGCAAAATCAAAATACAATTGCTAAATCAAAATGTCATTTTATATTGCAAATGCAGTTGCTAAAAATAGATCTTCTGGTTTACAAAAATTACTTATAATAAAATCGGAATATTCCAATTTAAAGGATGCATTTTGCCAATTGCCAACGCACAAAGTATTCAATTGTGTTTGTGTAAAGCAATTGCATTGCACTGACAAATGGTGAAACATGGCCAAACCGCCAACCACGATTTCACCATATGTCATTGCAATTGCAATACTTTTCGGTTTCACCATTTGCAATTGCAAACAAGTTGAAATGCATTTGGAAATTTACAAAACTAACCAATGCTTTATTGCAATTGCAAATGCATTGCAATACACTTGCAATGTAATTGCTCAATTTGGCAACGGGTAAAAGAAGTTTTTACAAGTCGAATCGACGTATTTACTACTCTAGTATGTATATAAAATATTATATATTTATGTTGAAAATGCAATTGCAAAAATTGTAATTTAAAAACTAAATTTAAAAATTATAAGCATTATTGAATCAAATGCAATCCTACAATGCATTAAAAACGGAGTTTGAACATTTTTAAAACGCAGTGGCGTAACTTTAATTTGACTGCAAAATTCTAAAAGATATTGCAAAAAAGGAAGTTTCTAGCAAAAAATAAGTGCAATTCAGGGAAATACAAATTGACTATTGAAAAACAAAATTCATACAATGTTCATTTCAATATTAAAATGTAAAACCCAATTCTCAATGTAACAAGGAAATTGGCATTACAATTAATTGGCAATTACAATTTTTTTAGGAATGCTATTTACTACACATAGAAAAAAAAGTCCAATAATTAGTACACAAATTTATAATTAAATTTTGAAATTTAAAATTAGTAGACCACTTTTTAAACCCCAAGGCCCGTATTCTGGGGGTTAGGACCGTTCTCCTAACTTGGGTAGGTGCCGAGATCGAATCTCGGCAACCGCACAGAAAAAAGTGGTGGTGTCATAGTGGTGAGTGGAAGCGTGGAAAGTTGCGGTCGTGGAGGGTGGGTTTTGGTCGGTATGTGAAAAACAGGGTTCAGAATCTGCCTAAGCAGACTCTCCTCGGTGGTCAATCCCATGTTCTCTGTTCAGCAGAGACCACTTTTTAAATGTGGAGTATAATGATGATGATGATTTATTGATAACCGCTCCTTGAGGACTCTCGTCCATGGAACGGAAAAATGTAACAACTTTTTTGAACTTCT
>JAQFYP010003243.1:0-11207 GCA_034694865.1 Bilobella braunerae | reverse complement strand
GGAAGTCCAGTTGTGCCAGATGTGTACATATAAAACAGCTTATCATTATAACCAGAAGGGACGCCAATATCTGGCTCTTGCGTAGAACTCTGCGACAATTCCTTTGTAAGGTCAATTGCTTTGACGTTACTCTGCGCAAATCCGTTGGATGTCGTGAATGAATATAACTTGAAGCCATTCTCTAATATGCCGTTTTCTTGAATACCCTCAATTGCTAACAAATATAAATTGATAATTGTTTTTTATCATCATATTTTAAATTTCTAGAAATATTTTGGCTGAAAACAGTGCTTTTAAAACATGGTGATGAAATACATATATAGAAAGTGATAGATTTTGGTTGATGATATACTTTATTTTTAGATAACAAAAATTATCAGATAGTATTGGAATAATTTGGTGGTAATATATCAAAGTAATCTTACTTACCGT
Organism: Bilobella braunerae; assembly: GCA_034694865.1. Taxonomy (NCBI): domain Eukaryota; kingdom Metazoa; phylum Arthropoda; class Collembola; order Poduromorpha; family Neanuridae; genus Bilobella; species Bilobella braunerae. Next base: position 10,775 of record JAQFYP010003243.1, on the reverse strand, counting down.
TGTGCAGATTTCCATCATAAATTAGTCCTTTACAAAATCCAGTTTTTATGCAATGATCAAGTGAAGATTTTCGAAGATTATAATTAATCAAAGCTGGAATGGCACCAATTTTTGTGTTAAAAAATTTTAACTTTGAAGTCATGTCTCGGTATATATCAGTTTTGGAAAACTCAAACCTAAAAAGTATACCTTTGCCAAACCTAGCCAAATGCAAACAAATTCAGGTCTATTCTCCATGAACAGGCCAATGGGATCTCCCTTGGCGAATCCTTGATTTTTAAAGTAATTTGCAACTTGGTTTACTTTTACTTGAACCTATTTAGAGCATTTATAAAAAAAATCAAGCCGAACTTTAATTTTAAAATAAATGTTTACCTTTTTGTAAGTCCACTTTTCTTCCTCAAATAGAAAACAAACTTTGTTTGGGTACTTTTGAGCTGTATTTTCAAACATTCGATCAACAGTTAGATTTCGTCGCCTTGCGCTTTCAACAGTCCAGAGTGACCAAGCGGACCTATAGACCATTCTGCTAGGCACAAGACAAAATATTTAGAAAACAGGCCTATTTTTTTACCCAATGAGATTAAATATTGCTTCACATATGTTTCTTACCTTGCATCTCTGACTAAGATTTTTAAGCTAAAACTGGATATAACTCTTTTCAAGAACATTTTTCAATTGTCTAAGATTTTTCTCCAATTACAAATAATTGCTAACTAACAAGTTTTTCAAGAACTTGATCGATGTACAGTATTTTAAAGTGTTTGATTTTTTTGAGTTTACAATAAAACCGGCCACTTCTAAATAAGTAAAAGGGGAATTGCTTCACAACAACACTTGATTTTGTTAATGCAGTTGTAAATAAAAAGTTGAATCCAAAGGTTAGAGAGGCGCCACTCAAAAGATAAATTCATTGCGAAGGCCAAGACTCCGGTGTCTATATCTTGTGGCACAAAAACTATTACGTATAAAACTGGACTATCTACTTTTTTATTATTGGAGTTTAACCCTCCCTATAGAGAGGTTTTTAAATGGTAAATTGATGACGACATTGTGCACAGTTAAATGCTGAGAAGGTTAACTTATATAACCAATAGTTAAAGCCTATTAAGAACACTGTTATTTCTATAAGTTAAAATACACCGTAATGCTGACAATGATTGAAACAATTTAACACAGTGTCATTTTTAATGGTTCTTACAAGAGTGCAGTAATTAGGAGTATAAATAAATAATTTAAAAACTACCATTTCTGTCATTACCTCGCCCGATAGCTTAAAAACTTTAAAAAAAATTGACCGCACACTGGCAAACACCACAAAAATTTATCATTTGCACACTAGCCTAATAAACCTGTTCTAAAAATAGGCCTTTTTAGTGGTCTTAATTTCTAATTTTCAGTTCAATTCCTACGTTTGGTTGTTGAAATGCTCTTAAATAAGAATTTTTGTTAGTTTGTTGAAGGTCATAACTAGATTTGCATGCAATACTGAATATCTAAAAGTTAACGTTTACTAATCCTTTATTATAGTAAACGAGGAATAGTTTTCAACATCTTAAATGTCATGGTTAAACCCATGGCACGCAGCCCAGGGTTCAGGACCCTTCTCCTATCTTGAACAGGTGCGGGATGGAGTCCCAGTACCAGCACAGTAAAAAGTGGTGTGGTAGTGGTTAGTGGAATCGTGAATAGTTGCGGTCGCGGAAACATAGGTCAGTATGAGTGGGGTGACGTGGTGGTCACCCACAAGTTGATTGACTAGCAGATACCCTTACACTTCACTCCCCAGTACTTCCTTGTCAACTGACAGGCCAATATCATTCTCCTCTACAACAACAACCGAACTACCAATTCTTGCTGAAATTTGTGTTTATTATTATCATGCAATACTGCCGCCAGTTCCAAATAAGAGCCCGATTCCCAATGACTCAAGTGGATGTAAAATCTTTTATTTTATATGTTTTAAGTTTTATGTTCTCAAGTTAATAACTGCTACAAGTTTTATAATTATTGGAAATTGTGATGACGCATATCATATGCTGATCTTGGAAATATTCCTTTTTTAACTAAAAGTTTCCAGGACGAGCTGCTATTGCCTACGGTTAGGTACTTGCAATGGTACATAAAGCAGTCATGAAACAGCCAACTAGTGTTTACGTTAAGTTAGCTGATATTTCAAGGAATTTAACGTTTGTCTATTTTTTGCCACTTGAACAACTTGGGCAAGACAAATGAAATGGACTTAACGTGAAGTCAAATGTTGATACTGATTTCGAATTTAATATTGTCCATTCGACCCCCCTAACGGTATAATTTTTTTTCTAATAAAAAAAAGTGCTATAGTGGGAGGACTCAGATTTTTCATAAGTTTTTGTGCGGACTAGCAAAAGTTTAAGAGAGTTCAAATCTGAGAAAAAAAATTCCGAAAACAAATTACAAATAAAGTTAGTAATTTTTCCATTTTTTTAGTTTATGTCTCAAATGCAACCTACTTCGTTGAAAAATATACCCCAAACCAAAACACCTAACCCTGATAACTTAAATCTTAAAACAAACCTAAAAACCAAAACCTAGGATTCTAAACCCAGCTAAAAACCTTAAAAGCTAGACTATGTTTTTCACCGTTAGATTTGGGATGGAAAAAAAATCATGAATTTGTAAGTCATTTGTTTTTCATTTCCGGAAACCAATTATTTTAGACTCGCACTCAGCAAATTTCAATTATTCTACACAATAAATTTTAACCAAATTTAAGTCATGCTGCTATAGCCCATTTTTCGTTTTCTAATTTCTAAATGTGTATAAATAATTGGCAGATTGAACTCAAAGGTTTCATTTAATGTAGTTTCAACAATCCCAGTCAGTTCTATCACCAATCCAAGTCAATGTATGCAAATAAATTTGCATAATTACACTTTTATATCGATTAGTTTAGCAATAAAAGTTCAATCTTAAAAATTACACTATCTTTGCAGTAGTAGCATGATTTAAGGTTCTGTGGTGTAGGGACTGCTTGAGATCTACGTGATAACAACTTTTCCATTTCTAAATGCGCGAAGTCAAATGGTAGTTAGTAACACTAGCGAATCAACGGCAATTCGCGTCATGTACCCGCTGTCGTGAGTAAACTTTTATTTACCCAAAGGAGCTCTCCTTTGGCAAATAGATGTACCATTTGATGTGGTTGCATTTTGACCTTAATGGTTTGTTATTATATTGTATGCAAGATTTAGCACAAATTTATGTTTGGTCAAATTGTTTGAATGTTTCAACAAAAATGTTTGTGTTAGACTGTTTGATATGGTACATTTCATGTTAAAATGCATAGTTCAATTTCAAGCTTAACTTTAAATTCCAACAACCAACATTACATTGATTAAGAATTATTAGAATAGATTATTATTATTAGAACTATTAAAATAAACTAAAGTTAGCTTAAGTATGTCATCTTTTCATAGTTATGTACGAATCATAGGGTACATCATTGTATGTGCTAGGCAGCAATTATTACAAAATGTGTTCATCACCGAGAATGTACTTACCGTTCAAAAGTTGCAAATGATGAAGTACATGGTTGCATAATTCTAGCATTGAGTATTTAACTGAATCACATCATTTAAATGAAATTAGTAAAAATGATGTTCTAGATAATGTGTAATAGTGTAAGCTTTGCTAGTCCTTCCATTTGGTAGAATGAGCCAACTTTTATAGAAATAGGGGAGAGCTCGAAGCTGCTTTTTACAATTTGCAATTACGTCTAAATATTTGACTATTAGCATTTCGTGGCTTGCACAAACTTTGAATTTTTTGACAGATTGTAAAAAGATGACATTCCACGTGCAGTGGCAACCATAAAAACCAACGATGTCGCAAAGATTACGGTACACAAAATGAAAGGAATCCGGCCTAACTTTAAATTGAAATGTATAGCAACTAATGACGAGATAATAAAAAGTGAAGCAAGTAGGGCTTTTGAAGCAGGTATCAAGAAAGTTCTAAAAAAAGTTTTAAATATGTTATTTATCAGAACAAAACAACGATACGCTTTCAACAACAAAATAAGGGAGGCACTTGCACATTTATTCATAAAAACTGAGGCGGCGATGCTGTATTTGGAAAACGCAGTTTAAATTTATAATGAAATTTACTGAAAGTTAATAAACAGTGCTAGAACCGTGCATAATTAGCGTCAATGCGAAATTTAGTAATAATATTGTTTTGAAAAAAAAACAAATTGGCTTGTATGTATAAATTTTGATGAAATGGGTATTAGTACAATCACCGCCCAGGCCACAATCAATTGCAGTATCTCCATTGAATACACTGTCATTGTCATCCTTACCGTCTCTGCACCGTTGTTGGAGTCGAAGATTGGATAATCAGCACTATTTATCCAATCATCTCCAATGCGCTTTAACGTGGAGAGTCAGATATCATCCTTATGGTACTCCTTAAACGGACTTACGCCAACACGTAAGTAATCAATCTGTTATGCAAGTTTTCTTGATAAGCATACAGTCGAGAGATCACGCCGAGTTATGTGTGCTTCATCTCTACAGTAATTTCTAGAGCGTGAACGCTTATCGACTTTTATCAAATTTTTTTTTGGGGTGGTTGAGACCTTGAATTTTTTCGCCATTGAGAACTTGGACTCGATCTTAGAATGCCAGAGAAGAAGCATTTAAAGCTTAACCGCTGGACAACCAGGCCCCGTACGATCAAATTCGCGCAGATATTTTTCAAATATTGTAGAAAGAATACAGTGTTTGACTTTGATGTCATTTTGATATTAAAGGGTAAAGAGGTGTCGAGATTCTTTGCTTACCATATGGATTATTTGTTTAATGCTAAAGTAAGATTTGTACTTTAAATGCTGTTTTGACGTCAATGGGTTATTCCCGGTTGAACCAGGCACTAGGGTCATGAAAATTGTCTTAAGGGTTCGCTTTGTACAAAAACATTTTGAGTTTGAACTATTATTTTGAAGTCAATGGGTCATTTAAGGGTGAAGGGCCCTATGGGTTTTATCGGAGAACAATCTTATCTTATTGCTTGAAACAAAAGCATCCTTTGAATTTGAAAGGTCATTTCTGAATTGAGGGCAATTTGGGGGATCATCTAGAAGCCACAAAGGCCAATGTTACACACAAATGTTCAAGCCCCTGTGAGAGCGGAACAATTTTTGCAGAAGTCATCAAACTATCATAACCGCACAAATTTTAATGCAATTTGTGTAACACTTCATAAAGAGGGCCGTGAGGTCCAGTTGGCTAAGACGTTTGTTCCTTTCCACTAGCTTGTTGGGATCGAATCATAAAAAGTCTCGTACGACAATAAGCGTCCACGCTCCAGAGCTGGCAGAAAGCTAAAAGCACTCTGCATAACGGAGTATTCTCACGACTGTTAGCTTATCTGGAAAATCTGCATCACAGATCGATAGCGTGGACGCGTAAATCCAACCAAGGAGTTCTTTTGGGAGGAATCCTAAATCTCTCCGTTAAGGCATCTGGAGTCGATGGGATGCTTTGCAAGCGGTATCCTGACTCCGATAAGGTGCGGAGACGATAGGGAAGCCTTTGGCAGTGTACTTCGTGAAGTTACTGCAATGGGCCCGATTGAGGCCTGAGCGGTGTGGGTAGCGATGCCCCTTATATTAACATACATACAACACTTCATAAGCTAGCTAATTATAGCTTTGGGTTATACAGTATAAAACCTCGAGTTTTCCTGAAGTTGATTTATAATGCTATTAAGCAATTTGTTAATTGCAACCTGTTGCGTGTCGGTGATGGTTTTTTGGTGGGCAACCCCCGGTTACGCAAGTCCAGTCCCGACATAATTAGTTGCATATTCATTTCATAACTTTCTTACTTGTTTATTATTCTTATATTTTAAAATTTATATTTTTTTCTAAAGTGATTAATTAATTAATTTTTTAACACACGGTACGGCTACATCATGTCAAAAAATTTCTTGTAAATTAACAACAAATAATTTTTTTTTGAAAGGTTTGCAAAATTATATATGCTATACAAATTATTATGTTATTTTACAAAACTTATTCATGCATTACAAATCAAAGTGGGACATATATATGAAACCGGAAAAATTAGCTATAAAATTCAAAAGGGCTGGCCATAAATCGCCATGCTGTGTTTCGCTCTTCCGCAACGTTCCTAGAAAACCAAAAGTTGAAGAGTTATTTAATTATTAAAAATGATGACTCTCCTTTTATTAAATACAAAAGTTCAATTAATACTTTAGACATTTGTAATTTGTCTGTTTGTAGAATTGACAATTGTCAATTCTATTTAATTGCAGTAAACCGCGCTATCTAGCGGCAGACTTTCTATTTTAAAAATTGTGTTAAGTCGACAGAAAACGTTTTTAAAAAGTTAATTTGAATTCAATGTTTATCGTTAGTTCGGCGCTAACCTCCCTATTCTGAACATCTGAAAATTAGCATGCTAACTAGCACTTTCTAAAACCTGTGCTGATTTCCTTTGGAAATCTGTTCCACTTCCTAACAATTCGTAAAATAGAAGAGTTCAAAACCCCGTAAAATCCGACATCGGCGTTTTTTAGCGATTTCGCTATCTGTCCACCTTAAATCTCACCATTCTTTAAAATTCTCAAAGTCGAGAATGTTTTGGTAACAAATTTCAAGTAATTTCACAAATCGGTATTACGGAATTTAAGGTTTACCTTATTTATACTTTAGTGGCTAATGCTAGTTATACAATGCAACTCTGAGAAATACAAAGTTACTCTAACGCAAACATGATTTAAATTTCACTTGGTAATTCACCAAGTCCAAGCAATTCAAACAACTAAACACAAATTTGATTGGTTTGACTATATCAGCGTGCCTTTTCTTTTTTGATCTTTTTGAAAGTATATAAATTATTGATTCCTTTTGCTTATTTAACTTTAGGTTTACCAATTATTATTATATAAATTTTATGTTTTTTTTTTGTGTTTTGTATGTTTTAACATCTAAATAAACTATTCAAATACATAAAACACTTGCAACAAGGTTGTCTCACCGAGAGTAGTTTTTCAGAGGTAAGAATAATGTTTGTTCATATTATGTACAGTTTAAATTAAATTGTTTTGTTATAAGGGAAATGTTTCACTTTTGCATTTTTGAACTCATTCGCGAGGCAATTTCAAAACATCTCACTTCATACCAAGTATCGATATACCAATCGATTTTTGACTTTAAAGTAAGTGTTTGTTTTCTGAAATCGAATTTCAGTTCAATCCATTGGGATGTAGTTTACGTTACCTTTAACAAAACTTTCCAATAGATGCCATTTACAAATCAACACTGAACGTTTCTTTACAGCATGATATCTCCAAAAACGTTGCAAATTCAAAAGTTCGTTTTCAACTTCTGGAACTCTCTACAAATTTCCTCGGTAAAATGGGACGAGTCTACAGAACTATACTGTGTTCCAAGCGTGGAAGTCTTGAACATAATATTTCACCCATGGAAAATTTGTTATATTTTCCTTCTGACAAATGAATTACTAATTAGCGTATATTGCGGTTACAAAATAGTTTATTCAGAAGTTGCATCACAAGACAAATTTCTATACTACCAAGGAATACTATATCCAATGCTCTATGCCACAGCGCAAATTGTATGCATTCCTGGAGCTGACAAGTTTTCGAACTACATAAACTCAATAAATTCAATGGACCAACTTTTTTGTAAGTATAAAATACTTGAAAATTAAATTCTGACATACAATTTTGCCCATTTTCTGATATACAATTTTGCCCATTTTCTTAGAACATATAATAAAAAAATTTTTTTGCAAAGTTTGGGCGTTGTTTGCACGTGACATAAATAGTTCTTATTTGTTCGTAAATTACACATACCAAACTGCGTAGATACTTACTTATGTACAACCCTTTTACAATTATATTTTTTTTTTACTTTTTAGGTACAAAGTTTCTAAAGAGTAAACTTGTTCGAGATACAAAACTGGAACTTTTCTACCTATCCATAATGTTTATTACGCCATTGTACTGCTTCGGAATGTTAATTGCAATGTTTGACTACATTCTAAATCAAGATTTTTACCGGCTACGTACAATACATTTAATATGTGATGCAATTTATGGCGGACGCCTATTGGCTTCTCTGATGATATCAATCGCCATTACTATTGGTTTCTCTCAAATGACATGCGTTTGGGGAAACTTTATTTTTGGAATATTAATTTGCCTCCGTTGGCATAACTTTTTAATTTCGCAGTAAGTTAAATTTATACATGAGTGTAATTAAATTAGCTTTTAAAACATACGTGATTTTTGTTCCAGATTAAATAATCAAAGCAAGTGCAGGAAACCAATAGTTGAAACTGTTCGTCAAGTATATCAAATGCTGCGTGTATCAAAAGAGGCAATTGCTGAATTCATAGGAGAAAATATATGGCCAAATACAGTTCTTATTTGCTCTATTGCACCAACAGGACTATACTGTACTGTAAAGTTTTGGAAGGATATGAGCCTTTCTGTGATTACTTTTTTCGCAGTTGGTTCCAGCACCAGTGCAATAGTTTTGTATATTTATTATGAAGTTTTTGCGCAAACAAACGAGCGCCCTGGCGTGTTGTTGCAAAAGCTAAGGACAGAGACAATCTCCAAATTAGATCAAGTGTTGCTGAAGTCAATGAAGAAGGAAAGCTGGAAAGTTGGGAATACAAATGTCCCAAGAAATAGCTATCCAATTATAATGCAAGAATTTGTACTTGGAAGTCTTATTAACTTACTTTTAACTTTCTAAATTATACAAACAAACTAATTGTCAGCAGCAACTTCCACAGCATGAACGGTGTCTGTATGTTAGTATCATTTCGTTGGTATCAACTCAATACTAGTACATATTTCACAAGTTAGCCATTAAAGTTATTGCACTGATTGCTGATGCATTTGTCGCTTTTTAAAATTCATCACAAACTGACATGAAATACTAGCAGGGATCTATCTATCAATTTATCAAAGCAGCATTACAAAAAAAAACACTAATCCACTCAACGCTCAGGAAATGACATCCATTTGGGTTTTGGTTTTCGTAAACATCAGCAACTCTTTCGCTAGTTAGCAACAAAGAATAGGAACTCTATATCAAAATATTGTAAATGCTTTCTAAGTACAAAAACTCTATGGTTTACAAGTAATGAATATTTAACTGAAAAGCGTTTTAAATGTTTGGGATAATACCACAAGAATGGTGTGCTTTTGAATTGTTGCAGCATTTATATAAATTACCTCAGATATCACTACCGTTTCTTCAGTGATTACTAAAACTTTTTTTGAAAGCTAATTACCATAATGTACACAGTGTAACTTTTTCTAATATTACATATTTAGTTATTGAAATAAATATAAACATCCCAAAGCAACAAACCTTATTGTTATTAGAAAATTGAAGAAAACAAATTTCTATCGGAAATGATAATTTTAAATCATCAATTTTTTACAATTTTTTTTTAGTATTATGTGTTGAAGCAATTAACAATAGCATTATGTAGATTTATCCTACATACAAAAACCTAGTAAATTAAATAGTTTAACTTTTGCTACTAATGCTAATTCAATAAAATTAGAAATGTCATGATTTTAAATAATTGAACTGAACAATAAATAATAAAGTGTTGTAGTAAACGGGAAATGAATTGGCATGTTGGAAAGCATGACACAATACAAAGGCGCAACAAAGTTTCTTTTACAATTGAGAGGTATAAATAATGTTGTGGCAAATGGTTTTACGTAAAGATGAAAACACTGGTGCTACACATACTTTTTATTGCCTCCAGAGCTTGTGGAGAAGATTCAGAATTTCCGAGAGTAAAAGTGTCAAATGGGGTTTTGAAAGGAAAAGTTGTTAGGTAAATACTTTCAGCAATGTAGCATATGCTAATACTTTAAGCAAATAACATAAGTAAAGTTTGTATAATAAAGTATGATAAGATACCTTATCATAGGAGCGCAACTGGGGAAGAGGTGAACGCTTTCCTTGGAATTCCATATGCAGAGCCTCCAGTGGGCAATCTGAGATTTAAAAAGCCTGTTCCTTTCCAAACAGAATTTAAAACAGAATATGATGCCACAAAGCTTTCAAACTTGTGTCCACAGGTAATACGCACAAAATGACAATAGCATTTTAAGAAGTTTAAATTTTGTTTTCATTTTCATGTGAAAAGCGAGTTCCACAACTTTTTAACACCCTAACGAGAAGTTATATTAGGATGGAGCCAGATCGACCAACCTCTGAAGATTGCCTTTACTTACATGTTTGGGTGCCAAAGTTACCTGGGGAGTTGCGAAATGTTATATTTGTGATTAATGACAATTCTCTCACCGGAATAGACTGGTTTACTGGAGAAACGTTGGCGGCAGAATCGAACTCCATTGTGGTGTCTTGCCAACACAGGGTAGGTGCCTTTGGTTTTTTCTATTTAGGAACAGAGGATGCTCCGGGAAATCAAGGCCTTCTTGACCAAAACCTAGCTCTACAGTGGGTTCGCAAGAACATTGCCTTCTTCGGCGGCAATCCAGGTACGTAAAAATCTGTTCAAAATTTGATGCAAGTACTTACAGCTATTATTACATATATAAAAGTGCCGTAAGTGGCCGGATATAGGATTTCCTATGTAGTTTTGTATGGCTAAAGTTGAAAAAAATTCTTATAAAGCATCTCAATTCAAACAGTAATACGCTTGCGCTTGAGATTTGTTTTTCCTTTGTCATTTATGTGTGAA
>JAQFYP010003242.1:0-11207 GCA_034694865.1 Bilobella braunerae | reverse complement strand
TTAATTAACCATGGTTCGATTAACAATGAGAAGCCCTGCTTAAGCGACTGTCCTCGCCGCGGTCTAAAATGGCTCTGGCTCCTTCCTTCGTCCACCTCGCCTCGCGGACGGGTGACGCTTTTCAAAACTGCGCTTTTCTCGCGCTTACAATCGTTCAGTTAATTAACTTAAACTTAATTAACTTAACCCTTTTCAACAATCTAAAAAATTAGGAAAATCCCTAATCCTAATTACCAATTAACTGACTCATTTAGGGAATTATTCTACACTCTTCTCTTTCAGTGCTCCAGTTGGGCATCGCAGGAGGACACTTGCAAACAGCTGGCGTGTTGTCTCGGTCACAGAAGAAGGGGTCAATGCACCCTGGAAAGAGAAAAGTTCAGGTGTGACTCCTCAGGGGTCAATGACCTTTGACCTCCTCTCACCCTCCTTGTCACAGATCTCCCACATCCGTCTGTTCCCGGACTCCCCGAAGGCCTTGAGGGAAATCCAGAGTAGGGTCCCAAGGGTAAGCAGAAAAAGGTCAACGACCTTCATGTCAAAGGTCAAATGCTTGGAAATCAGTCACGAGACTAAACTACATTAAGAGGAAACTATAAATGAGAGAACTGCTTCCACTAGAAGCACCGTAAACAACTGCTTGGTTTTTTTTAAATCCAACTAATGGAAACAACATTTTGGAATTTTAAACAATTCAATGTTATCATAGCAGTATTATTTACTGCAGTACGAATATGCAGGCAATATACGCAAGGCAATTTACGCATGGCAAAGTACGCAAGGCAAAATACGCAAGGCAAAGTACGCAAGGCAAAGTACGCAAGGCAAAATACGCAAGGCTAAATACGCAAGGCAAAGTACGCAAGGCAAACCACGCAAGGCTAAATACGCAAGGCAAAATACGCAAGGCTAAATACGCAAGCCAAAACAAGGCAAAGACACGAGACTTCTAAACGGTAAATATTTATCATGTTTGGTTATTTTTTGTCAATACATCATCGATCAGAACATGTCATTGAACAACATGTCATTTGCAAACGATTTTCTTTCAATGACAAAATGTACGGCGTATTTTAAATGTTAACTTTATTTGTCAACTTATTAAAAAAATAAACTCGATGTAGTTGATGGAGACAATGCTTTTCAAAAATTTTCAAAAACTCTTTTCTAAACTTTCAAAAACTCTTTTCAAAACTTTCAAAACTGTGTCCGTTGTTTGTCGATTCTGGACTCGAGAAATTCATGCGGTCCAATTTTAGGGGTTGTCAGTTCAGATGGGACCCAGGACGAGTGCGAAAGTTAGGAGAAACGTGACTCCTGCGTAAGCACTTGCGACAACTTTGGCTCCTGACCCTTCACAAGTTCCTTTGACGCAACGCCTTCCGCGACACTCGAATCCTTGGTCGCATTGCCTTCCTGCTGCCTTCAAGGCGCATGTGCCCTGCGCCGCGTCCCACTTCAAGTTGACATAGTGTCGGGGCGAAACGAGTGGGCGGCCATACGGCTTCGGGGAGCAGAGACACTGGTAGCCGGTGTCATTGACATTTCTGCAGGCCAGGCCGGTCCCCTTGACATCACAGACAGGAGAGCCCTCTGCAGTTCAAAATGGTCAACCGAGGTCAAAAGGTCACAAAGGTCAAAAGTCGCATACCTAAGATACAAGAAGCCCCGTGACCCTTGGAGTAGTCGTCCTTGACGCAGTAGGCTCCCTGATAGGTGTGTCCAGTGTCGCAGAGGCAGCGACCCTCCTCCGTGCGACAACTGAGGCCCTTTCGCTCCGCCTTAGGCTTTGGCAGTAGGCAATCTGGAAGGTACAGGTCAAGGGTCAACTCAAAGTTTAAGTACAGCATGTTAAGGTTAGGTTTAGGTTAGGTTTAGGTTAGGTACCTAACCTAAACCTAACTTTAGGTTAAGGGTTAACTTTGAATTAAACACTCCGAATAATCTAGCACGGACGGTTTAGCACGCTCAGCTACGGCCCGCCATACAAAATGTAATAAAACCAACTGTCCAATGTGAGATTTTATTTAAATGACACCACGTATTGAATTCTAATTGGTAAACGCTAAGAATGATATATGGGCTTAACCAAAAAATTTTTTTATATTATACGAATCGTGTATTTTTTTTACAATGTTGTGTGACTTGAAAGTAGTGCGAATGCAAGCAAACCAGTTCATTAGTTTGGAATAATAAATTATAATTCAGTTTTTTAATTTTAATTAATTATTGCAAATAAATTTACTTAGATAATTGAATTAATTCAAACAGTTGAAATAAATAAATAATTAGTTAGTTTAATGAAATAGTTCCGTTAGTTATGTAGTGGCTAACTTATTGTGCGAGTTGCTTTACTCTAATATAGGATTTTGGCCTGTTGGAAAGAGAAGCGTAGTTCGTGGGGAACCTCGTCCCCTAAGGCCTGTGTTAAACCGTCCGTGCTAAATTATTCGGAGTGTTTACCAGGAGAAACGGTTAAATTTAGGTGGAGGGCTACAAGGGTTCACTTCGGGTTATGGATTAAGTGTTAACTATATCTGGAGAGTTAAGGGGTAACTTTGGGTTACGTATTAAGGGTTAACTTTAGGTGGAGAACCAAGGGTTAACTTTGAATTATGGATTAAGGGTTAACTTTACGTGGAGGGTTAAGAAGAAAGAAGGGTTAACTCTTGGGTTAAGGGTTAACAATAGTTAGGTTAACTTAACCCTGATGCTTGGAGCAGGGAAATCCAAACTTGTCGTCGACGCAGCCTGGTGGATCGGACGGCCAAATGCGCCGCTGCCCATGTTGACCGTCCTTACAGGCACATTTGCCCCAATCAGACAAGCCCATGTACGTGGCTTCGATGCAGTAGCCGCTGTAGCAAAGACCGTGCTCCACGGTGCCTGCCACGGTGCACGTATCGCCACCTTTGAGGTTACAGGCGTGCGCCGCTTCGGAGTAGACGGAGGCATAGTGACATGTGCAGACTTTCTGATAATCGTTGCACTAGGGTTTGCATTAGCGGAAATTGTTATCGGAAATTACAGGTAATAACCGGGAATTCTCATTACCGTTACCGTTAAAATTGGATATCATTACCGGTAATAATTATAAATTGTTACTTTTACTTTTACTTAACTGAACATTTACTACCACAGGCTACTATTCGGAAGGGAATAATATTTCTTCAAGCTATTTCAAATATTACAAATAGGAACAATAGGAATAACCTGAGAATGCGGATGAACCATATGAAGAATAAACTTTGATAACTTGACTTTAATAACTTTTATAAATTTTGTATTTTATTCCTAATTCTGCAACTTATCAATAATTTGATAATCCAATTAATTTGTATTTTAAACTAAAAATAAGCTAGTATTACGTACTATTGATCGAGCGTGTACATGTTGATATGGGTGAGCCTAAATCAAATAAACAATAATAAAAAATTTCAAATATTATTTCCGATTGCTCTTCTTCCGTTGACACTTCTGACAATAACAAATTGTCCGATTAAACTGAAGTTGAAGGTTCATTTAAATTTTTGACTACTTACAATACGACATCAATCAAATAAAAACTCTTCCGGTTTGAACGGCGTGAAACCCTCTATTACTACTTATTTTTTTGTGTTGTATTGTGGTTTACTAAATTTTTCTAATTATAAATACAACCTACGTGTTGAATCGTCAAATTTTCTCACTTTTCCAACCTAGGTATTGGATACAAGCAAATTCACGATTAATACCCATTGTGTGGGTATTATTAAGGATGGGAAACAAATTCAATATTTGGCTACTCGGTAGGAATGGCAATCCGATCCGGCGGATACGGTCGGATTTTCCTCGGATCGGATCGACCCATTTTTTTATTCGACGGATTGGAATTCGGATTGGATTATAGGGCAATCCAAAACGGATTAACCGGGACATTGGCTCGGATTACCGGTCGGATTTCGAATTGTTTTTTGCGTATGTTTTAGCGCAAACTCAAAGATATTTAAGGGAATTTTGGTATATAAAGTGACTGGATAACGTCGTCCGTACGTGAATTACTTTGTTTATTGTTTTAATTTTTGATTCTCTATGAAAATTATCATAAGTAATCTTGGAAATTGATCTAACTGGACGTAACTTTTGTCTAGTTTGTTTAGTTAAATACAAATCAATAGAAGGCAAAAGTTGTATCCTGGATAATTTCCGCGACAAAAAAAAACTACATTATTTCAATTTGTTTTTAAAAGTGTCAAGAAATTAAAATTTACGAGCGCACTAATTCACATTACAGGTCGAAATGATGTTCTATAAATTATACACGATAATAAATTATAATATAATTATAATTAGCGATACATATTGTTTTCGTTGAAACATTTTCTTACTATGGGCGTTTAAATAGAATCGACTACTATGAATTATCCTACTTTGTAGGAGTATTCAAAGAAATAATCCGAAATAAATCCAATTTTGTATTAATCCGACGGGTTAATCCGACTCGGATCAGATCGTGGTGTAATCCGATGTCGGATAAACCGAGCGGACCCGCTAATCCGACCGGATCAATCCGAAGATCCGTAATCCGACCCAAAATCCTCGGATTGCCATTCCTACTACTCGGGGTGGTGTACCAATAGAGAGAATAGGTAATAATTGGAAACGGACTACTACTTATAAATCTACGAAACTCCGTAGTTGAAGTGCCCTCCCGAAAGTAAAAAGCAGTACCAATGTAGCATAATCTTTCACGTTAATTGTCTTAATTGTCGTTAATATATATGTGTCGTTATAATATGTCGTTAATATTGTCGTACTATAAAACTACAATTGCAATTGCACCAAAATCAGCTCAAAAAAATTGAACATTTAAATAATTTTAACTAAAGACCCCTTTGTGTCACGGGAAGTTGGCGCTTAAAATTGGGAAACATATTTTCACTTTTAAGCTAGTACTTAATACATAATACATCCCAATGAATTTGTGAACTAAAATTTAAACAAAATTTTATTACCGATTACCGGTAATGAAAATGTGCAATTCCCGGTTATTTACCGTTACCGGTAACAGGTAATTATTTCCGGTGTAACCTAAACCCTAGTGGTAACTTGACGTTTTGCTATACCTTCACATTAAAGTGAGGTGATAAAAAGAGGCGGTAACTTGACGGTGATGGGAAAAGAGGTGGTAACTTTACGGTGATGAAAAAGATGTGGTAACTTTACGGTGATGAGGTGGTAACTTGACACTGCCCTCGTCTTTTCCAGGACAAACAATTTCTTAAAAAACCTAAAGTTGTGTTCTTCAGAGATATTTTATTTCAGGGTACAAAGTCACTAAATTTGGCAATAAACTTTAAAAATTGAGATTTGCGTCTGGGTTATACTTGTTTATGTAATTTACGAGTTCCAGGTTCCACACTTAGGTTTTCTATATTTTTCTCCACGAATTTTTGTTACAAAATTGTTTTTGCTCGGGTACTATTGAGGTAAATCCTGATGTACTATTTAACGCCCCACCGCCTCCTATTTACTGCCTCAAAAAGTTTTATTTGCCACCGCACCTACCGCCCCGCTGAAATCTCACAAAATCTCAACGAATTAGCTCATTTCAAACGTTTCTAGGAAATTTAAATAAGATTAGGCAAAGCCAATCCTTTCTTAAGCTGAAGCTGTTCATTGCCGGAAGTGTTTGGCCGAACTGGTCAAGTGGTTAGAGCATGAGTTTCTATCAATTGCTTAGCCTTAGTTGAAGGTTCAAACTTTGGTCAGTTGTGAAATATTTTTGTCAAAATTTTTTCTTCTTTATACATAGTATGGCCTCTGACTGTGTATGTCCAGAACTACGTGATCAGGCTACAGAGCTAGAGGGTAAGATGAAAATGAGTCAAAATTCTGTAGACTACCCTTATTTACATTCATATATGCCAACGGTTCCTTACTACCATATCCCTAGTCTCTCCTTTACTTGATGACCAGCCGCAAATCAGGAATGTCAAAGAAGTCTCCTTGTTCTCTTTTGTCGGGAGTAATTTTTACGCAAAAGCGGTAACTACGCGCTATGTGACGTATTTTTAAATTTAAGCTAAGGCTACACAGTCAGAATAAATTTCAAAATGACTTTCGAAAACTTGTTTATTGCAATGCTTGACTACTTACTCTACTCTATACTTCTCTTTCGCTACTATTATTCACTCGGTATTTCGTGGATTTGTTTTCCACAATCAAGACTTTCTTATAGTTGCCAATAGTTCAGCCGAACTCTATCTAATAATTAACTATGGAAATGTTGTCCCTACAAATTAGCAAATGCAAGTTTGCAATGTTTGCCATTCAGAGACCAAAAATAATGCTGTATCAAACTTGCAAACAGGTTTGTAAATAAATTTATTTTATTTACGTTTTTATGACGCTACAAATAATAAGGTATTATTTGCAGTCACAAGTTCTCCAATGATTACTCTTTACTAAAGAAAACTACAAACAAAAGGTAGACTCCTGTGTCCTTTCCCTTCTCAGTACCCTTAACCAAACGGGCTCTAAATCCCAACGGTTTGTCCTTGTCCACTCCGGAAAGGAGACCCTTAGTCAACATAAAATTTGATTAAAAACTAAAAATTAGTCATAAAAGGCATATCGAAAAGTCTCACACTGTTTGGGGAAAGAAGGGTATCGATGTGGTTGATTCCTATTTGCAATGCGTTCTTGTGAGTTTCATCACCTGGCAATTGTGCGGTTACTAGGTCGCGCAAAGCAATCTTTGTGTACGTGGAGCCTTCATTTTTAGGAATTATCTGCTTTTCCTTTGTTTTTGTTTCAACCATGCAGATGATGTTTACTTCAACGGCCTTTTCTTTTTCTTTATTCAATTTTACTGTAAATGCCAAACTAAAGCCTATGGCATCAACAACAAACGGTTTTGCGGAGCTGGTTGTATCTTTTCTGTCAGCTATGTACTGTACATAAGCTTCATCAAGCTAAAATAGAAGTGATCATGAAATTATGAACTATTATCAAACGTGAAACCAAGCAAGTTGGTTCTATGACAGGAGGATATTTGTTTTGACTATAAGTCCTCCTGTCCTAGGACGTTCTTGTTTAGTCTTAAGTATAGTTATTTTGTACACCTTTGATTCCCAATTTCAGTTTTTCAACAAAAAAAACCCAATTACAAATAAATAAATCAATTTGCTTAGTGGAAATAATTTTTCAAGGGCCCATGTACGGGAGCAGGGCAGGTGATGGTAGTACAATTTATTGTAGGAGTAGAAATAAAGTATTAAAGTGTAGAAGTGAAGAAGAATCTTTACGCACACGCAGACTCTAACTCGCAATAAAAAACAACGTTCATAAAATCACGACTTTGGTGAACTCCGAAGTAAATGACCTGTTATTTTGCAAATAGTAAACTAGGCTAATACGACGTACATAAGTTTGGGGTTCCAACTCCTTCTAAAACAATACAGTCAAAACAAAATGTGCACTAAAATTATCAAAGGATGCCGAATAAAAGTGAAAGTAAAAAAAGAAAGTAAATTAATGTTAAGAGTTTTGATCACGTCAATTTTTGATCAGTGTGTCTAAAAAGTTTAGATTCTCGTACTCTCAAATCTATCAACCTGTATTCTAGAAGAAGCATAATTTTACCTTTTTCTGCGATTCCTCTTTTAGTTCTGGAAAAGATGCATATTTTCCTACGAGTTCTTTCACCACAACTTCACCTTCCTCGTCAAACCCAAAATAACGACAACAAACCAAATTAATAATAGCAACAAAGCAGAAGTATTTAAAAGTATTCTTCATTTTGACTAAAAAAAATATCTTTGCAGTAATATATTTTAGCTACAAATACTTTTTACAAATTTATTGAGAATGCTGTGTTTTACTAAAAACCTTCCTCTTAAATACTACAAAAAGTAGTGCGTTTCTACTGATTTTTCGTCACTCACTACGTTTTTGAAAGCTTCTAAAACAAATACAGCAAACCTCACCATCTACAATAATTGAAGTAACATATTCAATGATCCAAGTTATCAATTTAGAGGAACAAATTCATAATTCTAGAACATATAGGGATACATATTCTTTTTGCATTTACATAAGTAATAATTACTTTCGACAAATACTATTAACCCTGAGTTTCAAAAGTTGTTGAAATTAATTGAATTTCATTAAAAATTTAAACATAGTTCATCAGCGAGTGCTCTAAACATGTGAGCAACAAAAGGAAGCTCTGTAAAACAATTCGGATATTTGGTCGTGAAATGCATGATTTTAGTATCGTTGTTTTTATTTATTTACTATTTTTTTTATAAATTTTATTGTAGTTCTGTTAATCAGTGTATAAGGAAGGTATTCAAATATTCTAAAATATGCAAGTTCTGAAATGTGATGACAACTTACTTGCTATTTCTTGGTGTGCTTTCCCAGGCAATCATGTGCAATATATCAGTGAGAAAACACAACAATGTATCAAAAATTGTTGGAAAAAACTTCTAAGGAATATGTGAGACTCATAATAAATAATGCTTTCAATAAAACATTGAATATTTCATCGTAAAATAGTTTTTATTATTGAAGTATGATAGCATTCGCATTGCTTATCAGAGTAAATAATTTATTGTAAACGAAGCCTTGAGGACATAAAAGAAATTTACAGTACACCGAATGCAGGGTTTAGCTAATACTAGCATTTCTTACCGCGGTTTTTTCTAACATTAATACAATATAGTTTTCGAATCTTGTAATAACTTTGTTAAAACTGTCCAACAGCGAGCGAGTCTAGTTTTTGTAGAAATAATAAGTTTGAATGCAACTGAATGTGTAAAGGTCGGTCTACTGTATTGATACGTTACAATCAGTAGCAGTAACAGCAGGTTTGGACATTTGAAAATTAGTATTGTTACAATATAGCTAAAGAAAAAAGACAATTCTTTTGTTTTTACAATTTAGTGTTCGCATATATGTTTAAAATTTAAAAAAAAAAACAATTTTTGTGATGTCAAACTTACGATTGATTCATTTACCAGGAAAAAAGTTTTCAGCAAAAACAATTTTATTAACAAAATGCTTTAGGAATCTAAGCCTGTAAACTATCATCGTATTAGGCACAAACATATAAGCTTAAGAAGTAAATTTCAAGTCATAAAATTCAACATTATCTTACTTTTTCAGAAAAAGCAACACTTCACGAGTGTATTTCACACAATGTCCCACAAATGTAGGACCCTTATCACTAATCATTTCAAGAAAATTTTCACATTTGAATAGTTTTGGACCATTAAAGGGTACTTCCGGAGAACCCAATATGGCTCTTCAAGTCAAGTGTTATTAAGAAACTAAAATCAGATTTTTTTTTAATCGGTGCAGCATTGCTCGAATTAAATTAGTGTAAAGCGAACGAGACGAAAACCAAGAGTAGAATTTGCTACTTAATTATTATAACGGGCATCACAAGCTTATACGTATAAGATTTGATACCCAGTTTTCCGCCTATGTTTTTACTTTTTGAGATTTGCGCCTAAATTAGCCAACTAACAACTGAATAATTAATAAACAAATAAATCTAGAAACAACTATGTACTACCGCGAACACTAATGAAATTGATTTGATGATTGTTTGTGGTTGTACACTTTCACTAGCCTGCCGACCTAAAATAATGCAAAACACTGATGTCTCTGCAATGGAATTTTCTAAATACAGGGTTAAGCTTCCAAACTATGCTACTTACAAAAAATAATAGAATTTAGTTGCTGCTACATTGAAATTATTTACTTAGTCACTTTGTTAAAGGATATTTCCAAAACACACATTTATTATATCCATGTTTAATTTCCAGGTTTTTAGGCTTGGACATTATGAAACTAATAATTTTAAAAAGTGGTTAAAGAAAAGAGTTTTTTCTCTGTAAGAATTCTATTGTTTTTACAATTCCGTCTTCGGATAAATGTTTTAAACTTTAAAAACAATTCTTGTGATGTCAAATTTCCGATTGATTCGTTTACCAGGAAAAAAGTTTTAAGCAAAAACTTGCAAAAACAATTTTATTGACAAATTGCTTTAGGAATCTAAGCCTGTAAACTATCACCGTTTTAGGCACAAACATATAAGCTTAAGAAGTAAATTTCAAGTCATAAAATTCAACATTATCTTACTTTTTCAGAAAAAGCAACACTAACAATGGTTAGAGTGTATTTCACACAATGTCCCACAAATGTAGGACACTTATCACTAATCATTTCAAGAAAATTTTCACATTTGAATAGTTTTGGACTATTGAAGGGTACTTCCGGGGAACCCAATATGGCTCTTCAAGTCAAGTGTTATTAGGAAACTAAAACCAGATTTTTTTTAATCGGTGCAGCATTGCTCGAATTAAATTAGTGTAAAGCGAACAAGACAAAAACCAAGAGTAGAGTTTGCTACTTGATTAATAGAACGGGCATCACAAACTTATACCAATAAAATTTTATACCCAGTTTTCCGCCTATGTTTTTACTTCTTGAGATTTGCGCTAAATTAGCCAACTAACAACTGTAAAATTAATAAAGAAATAAATTTAGAAACAACTATGTACTGCTGCGTACACTAATGAAATTCATTTGATGATTGTTTATGGTTGTACACTTTTAGTAGGCTACCAACCTAAAATTTTGAAAACTCTAATGTCTCTGCAATAAAATTTTCTAAAATACTGGATTAAATTTTAAGCTTCCAAACTATGCTAAAAGATAATACAATTTAGTTTCTGCTACCTGGAAATTATTTATTTAGTCACTTTGTAATAGAATATTTCCAAAACACAAATTTATTAAAGCCATGTTAAAAGGGCCGTGAGGTCCAGATGGCTAGGACGTCTGTTTCTTTCCACTGGCTTCTTGGGATCGAATCCTGATCCGCCCTATAAAAAAGAGCCATAGGACGATAAGCGTGCACGCTCCAGAGTTGGCAGAAGAGAAGAAAGCACTCCGCAACGGAGCATTCTTTCGACTGTGAGCTTATCTAAAAAATCTTGATTGATAGCGTTGATGCGTTGAAGTCTAACCAAGGAGATCCTTAAGGAAGAATCATAACTCTCCGTTAAGGCACCTAGAGTCAGTGGGAGGATTTGCAGTCTGTTATCCTGACTCTAAAGGGTGCGGAGACGATAGGGAGGCCTTTGGCAGTGTATTTTATTGATGTACTACAATGGGCTCGCTTGCGGCCTGAGTAGTGTAGGTAGAAATAC
>JAQFYP010003241.1:0-11208 GCA_034694865.1 Bilobella braunerae | reverse complement strand
AGTGATAAAAGCTATTGGGTTCCTCTGGTTGTTTACAGTCATCCAATCATTTTTATAAAATATTTGACTTTTTATGTTTATGCGTTTATATTTATTAACTAGAGAAATCTACTTTATGTTTTCGTCATGTCTGTCTGTCAGTCCGTCTGTCCGTCCGTCCGAGTACCGCGATTATCTCAGGAACTACACAACTCATCTCAAATCTGTTTTCGGATATGAGTTTCTTGAGATCCGGCCCAGTTCAAGTTTGTTTTTGCTTGACCTCTTATATAGGGGAACAACGTTTTTATAGGACACTTTTCTCTGTGGCCCCCCAATGGCCTCCAAAATGACCCCTTGACCTCAAAATGACCTTTCAATGTCAAACCCTACTTTTGCATGAAACGTAATGTTATGATGTTTTAAATGACCCCGGAGGCACCCTTGACCCGGAAATTATCTCTTCACCTCAAACTGACTTTTCAAGGTCACACCCTACTTTTGCATGAAACAAAAAGTTATGATGTTTTAAATGACCCCAGACCCAGAGCCCCCCTTGACCCGGAAATGACCCCTTGACATCAAAATGACTTTTCAAGGTCAAACCTTACTTTTGCCTGAAACGAAAAGTTATGCTAGTTTAAATGACCTCAAAGCCTCCTTCGGCCTGGAAATGACCCCTTGATCTCCAAGTCACCTTTCAAGGTCAAGCCTTACTTTGTATGAAATAAAAAGTTATGAGATGGTTATGATGATCCCATAGTTGCCTTTGACTTGGAAATGGCCCATTGACTTTTTTGCACGTGATTTTGATAATCTCAGACGCTACCATTAACCCGAAATTCTGTTTCATTTTAATAATTTTCTAATGGCTAATATATTCCGTCTAATGTTCCTACTTCCGCTACTTGGTTGACTGTTTTACCACGGTTTATTTTTATTTATTCATGATCATCGTTAAAATCAAACCTATTTATTTATAATTGAGCCTCAAATATATTTCACTTATTATTATGTAGCGGAAGCGAAGCGAAAGCTACTTTATGTTTTCATCATTTCTGTCAGTCCGATATAATTTTTTTGAGACCCGACTCAGCTCAATTTTGTTTTTGTTTGACCTCAAGGGACTCCATTGGGGGCCAATCGTCAAAGTTAAGAAAATCATTTTGACAATGACAGCATAAAAATTGACACTACGAAAATTGTGCCTTTTTTGAAGGGGAACAACATTTGTATTGGACACTGTTCAACGTGACCTCCTGTTGACCCCCGAATTGCCCCTCTGATTCAAAAATGACCTTTCAAGGTCAAACTCTACTTTTACAAGAGACAAAAAGTTATGATGCTCCCAATAACCCCAGAGCTTCAAATTACTTAAAACAACCTTTTTACCTTAAAAATGACAGTAAATGATTAATTTTACAAAAGAAACAAACAGTTGAGTTGGTTCCTGTTGCTCTTTGCACGTCTAAAATTTATTCTCATTTTTAGTAATTTTTCTAATTTTCTAATGTTAATTTTTCTCTGTATTTTTTCTTATTCCGCTACTTGATTGACCATTTTATCCCGGTTTGTTATTTTTTAGTATTAGGTGACTAAAGCACATGAATTTAAATTTGAGCTTTCGCAACTTTTTAGCTTGGGAAATGGTAATATTGCAGTAGAACAAAATAACCTTGAAATTGTTTTCAACTTTAGAAAATACAAGTGCTTTGAATTTCTAATAAAAACACCTGAGTGCCAAAGTTCTATTTTCTTGTCTATTTTTTACCATTTTAGAAACTACATCCAGAAGTTCACGTCACTCTTTTTCAGAGAAGAAATTGCGTCAAAATGCTACAACCAAGTAGTAATTTTTTTTTTCCAAAAAAAGTATTCTAAATTAATTGTTCTTATTTGCATTGCATACTGAAGACAAATTCTGCAAATCTTACTTCAAAATTTTTACTTAAGGTATGCCTTTAATAGTTATAAGCTTGAAAATCTTATTAGATTAAATTAAATCAAGACAAGTTAATATTTATTTTATTATTATTTATTTAAAGTTTTCTAACAACCATGAGTGGCCAAAACGCCCGAGAGGCTTGTTGCAAACGCATTTTAAAAGTTGACACTTGAGTTTGAGTTTTTTAAAAACTAAATAATACAGGTCCAATAAAACAACCCCGCATCCAGTTATAATTATTGTCTTCCGCAACATTTTCTTTTTCTCGAGAATTAGAAATTTTGCCGCCTTCTCGAATTTGTTACACTTGCACAGGCCTTTTTTTTTTTTACCAGGAACATATATTTTTTGATTCCACGTACCAATTTGTAGTGATGGTTTGGCAATTCAATTTTTGTAAATAGGGACACAGTCGCATTATCCAGAGCGTCAACTGTTTTATTAGTTGGTTCTGGAAGGCCACTAATAATTACGTTGGACGTAATTGCATCACTGCTAATCATTTCTAAATCGTCGTTCACCACAAATAGCTTTTTACTTCTCCAAATTCGGCAGATTTCAATTTTTCAGTCACGGTCCGCCATTACCTAAACTCAGTTAAAACTAACTGCATTTGCTCAGCAAGTCCACCAATCGATGCTTCCGGTTCTACATGTTTCTTAGAACGGCTATCGTCCCTTTGAAGTCGTGAAGAAGCTCTTCGCTTGGTTGGGAAGTATGGAAGTTCAACACGTTCAATTAATTAACGCGATAGTAATCATAACAATGTCTCGGAAATCCCAACATCAATTACAGGGGTCAAAGGCTTAAATAACTCTGCTTCTCGCTTGCTCGAGAGTCACTACCTCACTGTCTTCTTCTTTTTATTATTACAACTTATCTATATATCATAACCTAGCGGATATCCAGGCAAACAGTGGCGCCATATTACACCAAAAAACAAACAGGCCAATGCTTAAAATAAGCATTTAGCCTGACGCTTTCTTGTTCCTTATAAATATAAAACGTAACTTAATTTAACAGCAAATTATTAGCCATATTTTTACTAAGAAGCAAAAGCCCCCTTTAAATTATAATACAGGTGAGTACTTTTCCTAAGCTAAGCCTGGGTGGTTGATGAAGCCTTTGCTGATAACTCGAATTGTAATTATCTTTTATTAAATTTACAAAATGTAGTTCTTAAAATTCGAAATGAGTAATTCACTGTAGGTTAATTGTGTGCCGATTAATTTTTGCTTCTAATATATTTTCTATGCTAAGTTGGTTTCTAAAAAAAATTAGCAAGCTCGTTGTGATTCAATACTTTAAAGAAACATTTTTGTATGATTTTTTTTTAGGTTAAGGTTTAGGTGTTAGGTAAGTATACTTTTGCAACCTGCTGGACTATATGCCATTGTTAACGCCAGAATTTTTGTTTGTATCTTTCTATGGTTCCCCTGTTTTTTTTTGCTCTCATGGAATGGACACAACAAAATTACGATTTTCCAAAAGCGCACGGTCTTTTTCCAAAAACCAATATATTTGGTTGTCAACAACACAAAAATAACGCTACAATTCCGCACAAGCTAGGGGCAGCTACCAACTCAAAGGCAACTATCAGCTTCCTAAGACTACTCCGGAAAATACTCATAAAATATTGAGTATATGGAGTATTTCCACGCTTTCCAAGGCACTCAGCAACAAAGTTTGCCAACTGGCCCTGGAATAACGTCCTAAATTTCCTTAACACTAAAAAAACGTTCCCTACAACGTCTGCCACATCAATGTTCTATGCCACCGCCAACCTTCAAATAACTGAATTTTACTGTAATTTATAACAAACTAGCAAAGAAGTCCGTCCTAAGACGGGAGTACTAATTATTGATTTAAATAGCTAATGAGAACATTTTGAGGTTAAGGGGCCATCTTTTGCGTAAATTTTAATTTTCCATGCCAACTCCATAGGAATTTTGTTCTATTTCTTTTGTATTTTTTCTAATTTTGGTTTAAATTACTCTTAAGCCTGTGGTTAGGTTTGGTGTAATTTAAGGTGAACGGTTTAGGTTTAATTTTAGGTTTAGGTTTAAAAAAAATTCCAAGAATAAAAAAAAATCCTATACATTTGGCATGGAAAATTAAAATTTTCAAAAATTCATAACTTTTTTGTTTGACGAGACCGCACAAATCTAATTGCGGATTCGAACTCAGCGACCTTGAATTAGTCTAAACAAACACATTTGGTTAAAATTTGGGCTACTCCCCGATACTAGAATTTTTCCGGCACTTGGATCATTTAAACCATCATAACTTTTTGTTTCATGCAAAAGTAGGATTTGACCTTGAAAAGTCATATAGAGGTGAAGGGGTCATTTTTTGGGCAGTGGGAGCTCTGGGGTCATTAAAGTCATCACAACTTTTCGTTTCATGCAAAAGCAGGGTTTAACCTTGAAAGGTCCTTTTGATGTCAAGGGGTCATTTTTGGGTCAAAGGAGGCACTTGGATTATTTAAACCATCATAACTTTTTATTTCATGCAAAAGTAGGGCTTCACTTTGAAAGGTCATTTTGAGGTCTAGGGGCCATTACCGGGTCAAAGAGGGCTCTGGGGTCATTAAAATCATCACAACTTTTCGTTTCATGCAAAAGTAGGGTTTCACCTTGAAAAGTCATTTTGAGGTCAAAGGGTCATTTCCGGGTCAAGGGGGTTCTGGGGTCATTAAAATCATCATAACTTTTCGTTTCATGCAAAATTAGGGTTTGACTTTGAAAGGTCATTTTAAGGGTCATTGGGGGGCCACACAGAAAAGTTTCCTATACAAATGTTGTTCCCCTATATAAGAGGAACAACTTTTGTAAGGGTCATTTTCCATGTTGTCATAGAATGATATTTCCCTTGGCTTTTGCCTCGCCACTCACCGCCAACCACCACCAACCACGACGGCGACCAACTGTGCTTTATATATATTCATTTTACCTAAGGTTTTAAAATATTTTTGTTTTCCACTTCTAAATTGTTACGCCTGATATCTGAATTATTCTATACACACTCTAAAATTCAAGAGACTAAGCACAAAACCACTGGAAGCGGCCAGTACACCGCTTATTAAAAAACCAATATAAAATTTAACCGGGAACAACGAACCAGGGTTCCTTTTCAGCAAATTTTAGCATTTCTAGTTTTACTTTCATGAATGAGCAATATTACCTGTGAGTGTGTAGGAAAAATAGAATTAGAAAAATATTAAAATCAATATTACTAGAAAATAAAAGTCCGGTTTTCGGAAGTCAAGGGGCCATTTCCGGGTGAACGGGAGTCATCGCGACAATCATAACTTTTCATTTTATGCAAGAGTAGTGTTTGACCTTGAAAGGTCATTTCGAAGTCAAGGGGTCATTTCTGGGTCAAAGGGACAAGGGTAATCAGGACAACCATAACTTTTTGTTTCATGCAAAAAAGGGTTTGACCTTAAAATGCTATTTTGACGTCATTGGGTAATTTTGGGGATCATTGGAGGGCTACAGAGAAAAGTGTTCAATACAAATGTTGTTTTTCATTTCGGGTCATTTTTCATGTTGTCATAACAATATTCTTGAACTTGACCTTTGACCCCCAAGGGGGTCACGTCCGGTCAAGCTAAAACAAACTTGATAAAACAAACGGAACACAAGGAAACAGGATATCTGGAAACAAATTTGAGATATGTGAAGTGGTTCTTGAGATAATCGTGAGGCTCGGACGGACAGACAGACGGACGGACGGACCGAAATTACGAAAACATAAGTTGCTTTTGCTTCGCTTCCGCTACTAATAAACGATTGATTGATTCATAATGCCTTCACTGACAATTTGAATTGTAGTTTTCCTTTATTAAATTGAAGAAATACAGTTTCCAGTTTTTAAAACTCTACCAACCAAACCATTCGAGTGCCGGTTAATTGAGTGGTGATCAAAGTGAATTTTTTTTTACTAAATTTCAATTTAAGCTATATTTCTAAAGAATAAGAGTAAACTTTTTTTTTCAGTATTTTTTTTTAAATATTATTGTACTATGTTTTTTTTTATAAGTATGTTCTTTAAACATGCTGGACGTGCAGCCCTCTTTAATGCCAGAATTTTTGTTGTATTCTTTCTATGATTCGTCGGTTTTTTTCACTCTTATGACGCAACATAATTACAATTCTCCTGAAACGCACGGTAGGAACGAGGATACAACTAGCTTGGAGCTGTCAGAGGTGCGGCGCTATGACGTGCAGTTTCAAAACCGTCCGAGGCAGTTATGCAAGTGCGATTTGGCAAATGTGTGCGCAACATCGAAGTGGTACACTTATTTTTGTTAACTGTTTATACTTACAAAAAGTATTACAAAAGATTGCAAAATTAAGAAAAACCCCAAATTTGGCCAAAACAATTATTTAAATAGATAACTCAATCCAATTCCGTTTTTTATAGTTTAAAGAAAAAAGTCTGTTCCTAATTTTGGCATTTTACATTCTAACCTCGTTGTAACACATTTTGAAAGCCATTTTGAGGTCAAGAGGTAATTTTGGGGATTGTTTGGGGGCCACGGAGACTCAGATGTTGTCTCCCTTTATAAAATAAATGCAGGGATTAATTTTTATGTTGTCATGGAACCATATTCTTGACCTCCAAGGGGGTCAAATAAAAATACACTTAAAATGGACCGGATGTCGTAAATTATTAGTTCGTCTCAATTAGTCTCGTCTCGTCTCGAATTAGTTCATGTTTGCCATATGCTTTTCTGCCGTACGTTTTCCTATCTGCTGTGTCTCGTTTGTACAAAAAACACTTCCACCCAACGCACTGGCTACATAGAAACTCTCTTTCACCCTTACTCTTCGCCTAGCTACCTACATAAATGAACATATAATCTAAAAAATTTACGTTTTTTTTTTCTAAAATCGTACTTTGGAATTTTCTAAATTTTGCAAAAAAAACAAAACAATTGTCTATAAAAATAATATTTGAACTCAGGAACCAATGGTTTGTTTATCTTATGAGTAATGTTGAAGTTTACTAGGAATTTTGTCGCGCTTGACACCTTCCGCCCATGGTTCCTTCCCAATATCATCCTGGCGAGTCAATGACACAAAAACTTTTAACTGCAGTCCCTAAATATGCTATAACTGCAACATGTATTTATTCAGTATCCGCGTACCACTTAAAGGTGTCCTCATTGTCATCGAGTTTTGGAATTATAATGAGAAATTATGCATTTCAGAACGAATTGAGGCCTTAGATGCATTTGGAACATATAATCTGCATTGCAAAGCGATGACGAAACAAAACGATTACCAACCAAATTGTGTCAAGTAAACTCAAAGTTATACAAATCAAGATTTCCATGAACGTACCGAAAACTCAAGTAAAAGGTAGTTTTGTTGTGCAGGTTGCACTTTGTAATGAAACGGAAGTTTCATTGTACATGTCAAAATTTCGATGAAGTTGTCGAAAAATAAAAATAAGCTTTTCGAAATTTCAATGCTCATGTTAAAAGCTCAAGTGAAATCGAAATTTCGACGTGTGCATGTCGAAAAGGAAACAAAACAAAATATGAGTATTTTAGTACAATAAATAGCTCTATTAATATCATGAAGCAGTTTTATTTTAGGAAGCAACAAACACAAGTTAAAACCATACAAGTACCCAGTACCTCCACAACTCTCTTAATTAATAGTATTTTAAGTTTCTTAAAACGGTCTTATTTTCATGAAATTAACAGAATTGCAACTGCATTAAGTATGTTGTCAAGCATGGTTAACTTTGCCCGCCCTTCCATATAGTAAAATGACCCGATTCGAGACTTGAGGGGCGGAGTCGCGAATATTATACGACCAAAGAAAGCTAAATCATACATGACACGGACAAATGTTCAAATTGACAAAGTGTTGCGGACGAGAGTTTGACGACTTTGGACATGATTACGGCGCAGGGCATAACTAGTCCAAGTATCAATACGAATCCCAGTGCAACGAGTACTATCGGACTCAATTTCTTTTTTAGAAATATTGTTGCATAAATTCCTGCAGCGAAACCAGCAATCCCAAGTAGTTTACAAACAGGAATCAAGAGTGAACCAAATGCAACGTTGTGCAACTCGTTGAGGAGTTGCATGGCTCGATAGATTTTAAGTTGGTCAAGTATCGGCAGACTCGCTCCAAGGAACCTGGTATTTTCGTACCTAAACATAAAACCAAAAAACCGTGATAAAACAGTACATTCAATTAGCATAGTATGCAAAATTATAATAAACACATTTGGCCTTATGAAATTGTTAAATTTATCAGAACAAATATAAAATTTTGCGGTAATTTTGACTAATGGGCTATTATAAATCTTCAAGAAAGAGTTTGACCTCAAAAGGTCGTTTGTAGAGTTTGGGGGTCAACGAGGGGCACAGGGAAAAGCATCCTATACATATTTTGTTTTTATTTTATTTTTGTGTGGATCATTTTTTTATTTTGTCAAAGACAAATATTTTTGACCTTGGTGTCTGAACTTCAGGAAGGTAGATGTAACTAGGGGAAACTTGAACTTACATAAAAAAAATTCTAACTGTGGCAAACGTAAGATTACAGTTATACCATTTTACATAGTAATTGTTTTCCTTTTTTCTGTGCATCCGTCCGTCCGTGTTTCGGGATTGCAATTGCACTTCAAAACCACGAATGGATTTGCATTAAAAAACCACAACTGCACTACAAACCAGGAAATTGAAATTTTGATTTGCTAGTTTATTATGCAAGCCGCATACTGACTCATTTGTAAGAATACAATTTATAACAAAAAAAAGAAGTATTTTAATTTTGCAACGATCAGACCTAGATAAAGGTTAATCATGAGCGGGATATCATTATGTACCCAATTTCTTGAAGCCAGAACTGTTCGGTTTGTATCGAAGGAATAAATAGTGCCCCTTCTATAAAAAAAAAGAGTGTCCCACCGGTACATATGCAAATGAGGTGAAAAGAATATAGAACATATGTACCAATGGACTTTCAAATAGGTTCCAGGTAGGGTAGAGGCATAGAACTACTGCCACCGCTGCCGTCAGAGCAAATACCAGGACAAATGGTAGGTATAAATGATCCATGCAACGGCGATTTACGTATTCCATCAAATAATACTCTTTTTGTATAATGTAAATATATAAAAAATAATCAAACAAATCTTTCTTGGCACAACAAAATTTTTAAAGCTATTTTAGATTACAAAATATGAAACAAAATCAGGGGTTTTTTTAGTGAAAAAAAAACAACAACTTTTACAGCTTGAAAAGTTTCAACTGGTTTCACTTTCGAACCCAGACCTTTCAAACTTGACAACAAGGAACAACGCCATTGACTACTTTGATATGTAAAACACCAATAAAATTTCAGTTCTCACCAACCTTGGCATTGATTCTGCAAATTTGGTTTTGTATATCCACAATTTCAGAGTAGAAGATATTTATTTGATATGATTTATTAGATATAAAGCGTGAGGACCATTGCGATTGCTCCAATTGACGTTGTGGCCATTATGCTGCACAGAAATGCTTCATCATCGTTTGAATTTTGAAATTGGCGGTACGCTGTTGCGCCAATATTGAAAAAATTACAAATTTGAGCAAGAACTATGAAAATTATCACCAGCAGATGCGTTTCATCCTCGTATACTATTAGAGCTTTGTTCACGCACATGAAAGGTACTGTGTGAGGTAACGACGCGAAATACAGCGGAGCCATCAAAATTGTGTACTGCTTCTTGCTAAGCATTTTTTTGTAGTACAGTGGGACTCAAGCAGCCAAATATGCTTCTGATAATTTTGTAATTACAGAATTTTTGAAGGTTATCAGATTTCCGTACATTCAAATCCATTCCATTACATTAAACGACGGCAATTATATCATGTGATATAAACACCCGCCTTTTAAATCATTTCGCTTTGCCACAGGACTTGCTTAAATAATTTGTGATTAAAAGATAGCTTCACCAAGCGCACGAAAATGCAAAACAAAAGATACATTTATTGAAACACTAGCAAACAAACCCGTCATAAGACAGGAGTACCCTTAAGTGATTACTTTGCATTTTGATGCGTTTGAATTTTCCAGTTGAACCAAAGAAATGAAATCTTCTTTATTTTGGAACAAATTAAATGTCAATTTCGTATTTCTCAATGATTCGATAACTCAAAGAGTTAATTACTGGTAATTTTTAATCATAATTGACGAAGTAAGAATAATTTTTTAAATAATTAAAAGTCATCGCTTAGTTTCAAAACGTAAAACGTTATAAAATCCCCATTTACATGTAAAGTCTCAATCTTCAGAAATCAATTTTTGTTAATTGGTAATTATAATTAATTAATTGGAATCAAAATTTGGGAATTGAGTCATTTAGACGATGGTTTTCAGTCATTCCGAAACGTTAATTACAAACAAAGGTACCCAAAACCCGTATTCCGGGAGGTTAGGAACCTTGTCCTAGCTCCGATAGTTGCGGGATCGAGTCCCGGGTGCAGCAAAGGAAAAAAAATGTCAGTGTGGTAGTGTTGCGTGAAAGCGTAGAAAGTTGCGGTCGTGAAGTGTGGGATTGGGTCGGTATGCGTATGACGGCGTTCGGCCTCTGCCTAACCAGATGCGCCTCGTTGGTCAACCCCACTGTGCAGCAGAAAGCCCTTGACCTCTCAGTCGACGCACAGGCCGAGACCACCCTCACCCACTCACTAGCACAAGCAGAAGCATTTTGACCAGGCCATAGGCAAATGTAATAGAACACGAAAAAACTAGTCTCATTACAAAAAATGAATACAATGTTTCAAGTTCGCAAAAATCTATTACTTTTTTGAATAAGTAATTTATATATAGCCTAAGCTACAAATCCTTTTGATTGCATGTTGTCCATGCAATCCATTTTCCAATAATTTTTAATTATTTATTTTCACTTTAAATTAATTATTATAAGTATTTATGATACTTCATTAATAATGAATCATTATTCCAGAAAGCATTTCCTTATACAAAATAATACTTGGCATTTTTCGATTTTTTAACTTTAACCATAAATCTTTTAATACGAAGCAGCAATAAGTATTTTGAAACACATGAAATTGTTGGTGTAAGTATTTTGGAGAGAAAAGTATTACACCTTAGTTAGTTCCAGATATAAAATTGATGCAAATACATAACCCTGTTTGGTCGATTACCGGACGTTCCCTCCCGGACGTTCCCTCCCCGAGACTTTCCCTCCCGGACTTTCCCTCCCGGACATTCCCTCCCGGACGTTCCCTCCCGGACATTCCC
>JAQFYP010003240.1:0-11211 GCA_034694865.1 Bilobella braunerae | reverse complement strand
TCAATAAACAAGTATTTCTCGTACTTTGTACCACCAGAGGCGACCTGTGCAGCCCAACGACGTCTGCAAAGTAAATTATAAGAAAAAAAATTATTTTTGATACAAAGCCAAGCAAGCCAACCACATGACAGGAAACACAAGTTAAATTATTTTAACTTTGGATTAATTTTTAGGTTTGAGCTTAAGTATGTTTTACGTTAAGAGTTACTTCAACTTCAAAGTTTTTTAAATTGAATTACTAGAATACTGTTTTGAGAACAGCTGTTCAATACTTACTTGTAGTAACTGTACTTCAGTTCCGGTGCTCCATGGTCTTGTAAGGTTTCCAGTTTCCAGTTCGGGTGTTTTTCAATTAGCTTAAGGATTTCTATTTTTCTTTCCAGCGTGCAATTGTCCGTGTTCTCTTCTTCCAAATTTCTTCCTTCGTTGTCAATCATCTCTCCCTGACTGTATGATGAACCTTGAGAGCAAGACTCAGATTCTAAAAAATAAAAACAAAAATTAGATCACTTTTAAACCTTTAATTAACTGCTTTTACCAAAATATTCTTCATCTTCTTGTACAACAAAATCAGTCAGAATAGTGAAAAGTGAATCCAGAAGTTTCTTTGAGACAAGCAAATCGCAATCTTGTGGTGTAGCATTAGAGTAATTTGGGAACTCAGATTTCACCAATTCCAGAAATGTCGTAGCGGCGGCAACGGGGTTGATATCCATTATTAAACTGCAAAACCAGTAAAATGATTAAACACAATCATTATAAAAATAACCATTTTCAGCCTTAGGAACTTACACTTTAACAATTTACCTGAATGCAAACTTCAAAGTTAAATTTTAAAAATCAGATGTTTTGATTCTCCAAATAAATACGGTTGCTCAAACAGCCTATCAATCCTCCTGGTGCAACTCTAATATATGGGCAATACAAATACAAAGCTATTCCTTTCTTTGAAAAATTAAACAGGGGAGCAAGGGAGTGATGAGCAGCTGATATCTTTCAATTAAAAAATTCAAATATAACCCTCCAGTTTTTGGAACTCTTTTAAGCAGTCTAATAAATTCAAATTACAAAATCAAAATTTGTTAAACATCATTAACAAATAATTAAAGTTGTTTTTGTGAGTTTGTTTTTTGTAATATGACTGTATTTCGCTATTTGCAAATATACCCACACCAAATAAAATGTAATGACATACTTACATAGTCTATAATCTAATATTTATTTACTTAATTTTATTCGTAACTCTATACCAGCACGTCCTGGGACAGGAAAGTTTTACTTCTAATTTCTGGACTAATCTACGAGTTTGGTTTGTCGGATAAATATAATTTAAAGTTAAACTGCAAAAAGGTAATATTTTATACCAAAATAGAAGCCTAGAGCGAGGTTAATAATAAAGCAAAGTTATTTTCAGTTGTTCATAAGTAATTACTTTTCCGATTTAGGGCTATTAAGGAGTAGTCCAAATAAAGGTCCAGACCATTTTTGTTAATTATTAATCGCAATTAACTAATTAGAATCAAAATGTGCGAATAAAGAAATTCTGTTAATCATTTGGTATCATGATATTTAGAAATTTTGAAAAAAAAGTAAGTTTGAACCGAAGCTGCGAGGTCTCGAACCCACGATGTTGGAGTCTGCTGGAACAATACTTACCACTCGCCCACAGTACCAGTTGTTGTAAATCAACATAAAAATGTGTTGTTGTCTTTGCCTTGCGGCTCACCCGACGACAACGACGATCGCCAACCAACTCTGTTTTACATATAGTAATTTATACCTACTCCTCTTCTGCATAAATTTGCCTACTAACACGATAATTTCAATATACCAATGGGAAACTTCAAAACATGCACCAGTGTTTAGTCTAATGCATGAAATTACATGAAAAACTAAGATTTGGGTTTTTGAGATTTTTGTAAGGGGGGACCACGTCAAACGTCAAAATTTACATGTTAAATTCCATAAGGATTTCGAAAAACCCCAAAACCGTTTTTTTGAAATTTTTCAAAAATTTATGGCCATGAAAAAAAAAACAAAAATTGGGGGTAAGTTTTATGATTGTCTTAACATATTTACCAAGTTTCAACTCAATCAGAAAGAATCACGACGCGCGGTGTACTTGTTAGTCCATTCTTGATAAATTCCTGACTCCATCAATGTCTGAAATACAAGGTATACTTTCTGCTGCAAGTAGTCCAGCTTTGCCGTTGGATTACCAATAATTGTAGCCTCCCAATTTGCAAAAAACCTTTCACCAACTGTAAATTCTGTTACTCTACTATTCTTGTATTTTGAAAAATTAAATAATTCTCCATACTGCAGTGTTGAAATAAATTTATTTAACTGTTTTTCTGCAACGTTGTAACAATGCAACTTCTTTTTCGAATCCAATTTGAGTATGCACTTCAGACATCAATAATGATTTTGGCAAGCCTATCCAACTTATCGATTCGTTTTGGTCCACACTACCCCAAGCATCATTAAATAACCGAGTCATAGTCTTCATATTGTCGCCGGCACACGATGAGGTATTTGGCAATTTTGAATTTAGAACGTATTCTAAAAGGTTAAATTTTTCAGATGTGACTGCATACTGTTTGCAACTATTTTGAAACTCTTTGTATTCCCTCCCAGTATTACCAAAATGATTTTCACCTAAATTAAAACAATGACATATGGTTGGATCCATTGCTGTAATTACCCAAAGTCCTGAATTGTAATCGCCTTCAATTTGTGAATCTCTGCTGTAAATCAGTAGAAAATTTTCCATTTGACTAATATTCTTCCAAGTATGGGTGGATTTAGGTGGGGCTAAAATGTATGATGTGAATAATTTTTTATAACCGGTGACAAGTACGACGACAACTAGCCGCCATGTACCAAATACTAATTGGTACTTGTACATTAAATTGTTTGAAAGTAGCAATTTCTCGTTAAAGTCTGGCGGGATGTCTACCAGTACACAAATGCAAGATTGGATAATATTATAAATACTACTGCCATAATCTTGTTTGAATAAGCCTGTAAATGATGCTAGAAAAATAAGTGCTCCAGGTATAAGCAGTACTGACGTTGCCAAAATAAATGACCAGCTCCTTGTATCAAATGGTTTAAAGTACGTGGAAAATGAGCCAGCTAAATTTTTGGAGCCAACGCCATCACATGTAGCAAATCGATGATAGTATAAATTAGTATGCACAACATAGACGCGATAGAACAAGTTTCCTTGTCGGGAGATGATGCGCCCTAGTTTATCAATTTCCATTGTCATCGCAGAAAATGTTTTGTATATCAGCTGGAGAAGAGTAGCATTGATGTTTGTTACGATATATTTTTCGGATACGCAGCTTTTTGCATACGTCAACATGTTCAATTTTACCAGAGAACTGAAAAATGGTTCCATACCTGTTACACCGCCTACTTCCTTGAAAAATTGCTGTTCAAAGTATTCGTAGAACTGCATTAAGCGTAACGGTGAATCATGCAAATGTAAATTTAGAAAAGTTCTTACTGTTCTGTTGTCGCTAGTGCAGGATGACAGTATAACATCTGGATCACCTCCACGGCTCATGGGCCCTACAACTTTTAGAGCAAGTATTGGCTCAAAACAAGTTGCTAAATTTTCTAAGTTGCAAAGTGGGTTTTCAGAGAGATGTTGAAAATGATTTGTCTTCTTGCTTGCAATTTGATGCTCAGTTTTTAGTATAATAACAGGTAGTGGTTCGTGTTGTTCTATTGAATAGTCTAGGATTGATATGTCTCGTAACATTAGAAATTCTACTTTGTGAAACATGGCGTATCGCAAGTACTCTTCATTTGCATTAGGATCACGTTCGGAGAGTAATCTTTCGATAATAATATTGCCATAAAATGTAAACGCTGTAGTAATATTGCTCTCGAAATTTGTCAAGTTTGATATTTGTGAATTCAATCTTAGTGTTTTCTTGAAGCTTTCCACGCAAAACTACATTGTCCTCGATAAATTTTGACACCTCAAAAAAATTTGGTGCGACAGTGGTAATAAGTAAAGGTAGAATTGGTTTTCCAATTTCTGTATTACCATAGTGTACCACGTGTATGCGACAATTGAGTAGCTTGTCGAAAATTTCATTTAAAGCCAAGTGCCTGTTTTTCTGTGAAGTGATCCCTAGCCCGCTTCCTGTTACACCAAAAATGAAGAGTATAATATAAGTGTAATACATTTTAAGGACAAACAATTTGTACACTAAATATTGTATGTAACGATTGAACGCTATTCTTCAAATAATATTTATATTACCAAAGTATTTTAGAAGAATGAGATTTCTTCAACAAGAAAAAAATTTCTTGTTGTTATTGTATGTTGTCCTAATATAATTAAAATTAAATAATTTTATACCCTTTCCTTATAAATTGTATGCTTTATTTGAATATACTACGACGTTTTGACTTGCGTGCAAATATATTATATAATTCATAAAATATTACTGATCCTACAGAAACATTCACATGCACATTTACCACGAAGCAGATTATTTTTAAACGATTCCAAACGCCTTAAAAAATTGTCGCAATTTAAAAAAATTACAGATATCAATAACCTGATGTACTGGCGAAGCAAACCCGGATAAATTTTCTCACAAATTGAAAACTCAAATACTCAACTCAAACTCAACTCTAAAACTCAAACTCAATGTAAACATTAATTAAACCTTTAATCAAAAAGGGGGTTCGATTCAAACAGTTGCGAAGGATAAAAGATTGTTTAAATATTTAGTCCGAGACAGGGCTTAAGTTATCGGCATATTCGTCTGTCTGAGACACGCTAGCTGCCAAAGCACATGGCATAACGTGACATATTTTTGCATACGTGACGTTTGTAAAGGCTAGAATAAAAAGGCGAGATTTTATGTGACATTTCCACTAAGGGTTCGTCAACATGTGTGGAGTACTGTGTGTTCCGTTCATGGCGAGGAGGCGAGTGGTGTCGATCAAGGAGTTGTTAAGAAGCGTTGAAAAGTGGAACAGAAGGGCTTTCTGCTAGAGGTCGAACGGGCTAGGACCCTACCACTACTCCGCCTTTGGCAGAGATAGAAACAAATGTCTTACGCATACATGACCCCAGCCCACCCTCCGCAACTGCAACCCCAGGTGACACACGAACCCCTACTGCCCCACCTGACCTCCACTATCCCATTCGGGCAAGGAAAGTGGGAAAACCATTCGGAAAAACCACTTCCATATTGACGACACCGGGACTCGAACCCGTGTCGGTCCATGGCTAGAGCTCATGGCTCTAACCATTTGGCCTGCAAAGGTTGGACTATAAAGAAGTATTGGAGTTTGAAGATGGAACAGATTGTACCACCCTGTTACGGTGAAATGTCAAATGTCTACTGTAAAGGGGTTTATGTCAAGCAAGCGTTGTAAACAAAACATCCACAATGTTGAAGATGTTTTGGTGAAGTCCGGGAAAAGCACTGGCACTTCATCTTTGAGAATTAGGGGGCAGCCATGCTAAAAAGGTAACTTTTTGGGCTGATGGTCGAGTTGAGATAAGTGACTTATATAGGGACTTAGTGGGTTAACCCACTCCAACGTGGTCATGCTGCCTCAGCAGCTCTTAAGGTCAGTTCTCAAATACCCTCGGAACATCTGCCATTACCAAGCTGTTACAATCCATCCTCGAAAAAGTACAACAGCGCTACCTCAAAAGCGCACTCGGGCTAACTATCAACACGACCAAGATACGTTGTACGCCTTGATAACAGTACGCCTCTTATCAAGTAAGAAAGCGCCAAGTTGTACTACGGTCAATGGTGCAAAATACTCAGCGAACAAAACACTCTCTCGTACGCTGCCTATAAGGACTTTAGGAACGCATCTTTGAAGGCATGCAAAGAAGAATTCAACAATTGGGGTTTACAACTAAACCTACTACTTTGTGATGTGGGACTTGAATGGCTGGGGCAACAGAATTTGCACCAACTGAACCTCCAAAACAGAGAGAGCGTTCTATCCAAATTGAGACATAAGCTTGGTATTTCAGACCTTGAATTTGCTCCTCCCTCTAGCTCTATTCCTGATTACCACTCGCTTACAAAAGGCTGATACTCAGCGAAATTCTACGTAAAAGAAGACCTTCCATGGTACGTTGTCACAAAAATAACCCAACTGCGCTTGTACAGTAATTCAGTACTCAACAATGAAAACTGGGTCAACCTGGGGTGTTTCCAAAACACACCCTGCAAATTTTGCGGATCTCAGCTCTCACTCCACCAAGTTATTGCCGAATGCCCCCTGAATAACTTGGGAAGAGCCAAACTTAGCTTGGATACGTTTCACCCTTCCCAATTGGTGATAGTAAACTCGATGATTGACACGTTGTCCACCAGACTACTCGACCCTGACACCTACAAGAAGTACCACTTGTTCGCCTCCGCCGCAATATCTAAACTCATGATAAGATGGACTACTGCTGATAAATTTTACTTATTTTAAGCCTTCTTAACAATTTTATTAACTAATTGATTATTAAAATTGGAAATACGATTCTTTTATTTTGTTTATTTGCCATTGACTAACAAGGTAAGCTTTCCTGGTGAGCCCTGAGTTTGGAGATTTGCCACACCTACAGATATAAATCAACCTCTTTAGGTTAATGTTCCGTCGAAATTTCTCTGTCAAATTCATAATTTCGAAAATGGTGATTTATCAAAAAACTTGTTTTTTTTTAAGTTTTAGGTTTCTACAATACAATTTCCATAAGAATTAGTGTAAAGGATTAAAAAATGAAAGAAAATAAGAGATAAGAAAACATTGAGTTGAACCTTATCTAATCCCCTCTTATCTTAAGTGGGGATTAACTTTTAATCCAAATTCTAAGCTCAGGAAATTCCTATTGTGAATTTACACATAAAACCTCAGACTTTTAGAAACCAATTTTTTTTAAAAAAAAAATCACCATTTTTGAAATTATGAATTTCGACGGAACATTAACCTAAAGAAGTTAATTTATATCTGTAGGTGCGCCAAAGGTCCAAACTCAGGGCTCACCTGGAAAGCTTACCTTGTAAGCCTGTAAAATAGACTTTAAACACGTTAACTTATTCTACTGTACGATACCGATATTCAAACTAATGTATTATGTTGATCTGGGTTCGCCATATCAAATAAATAATTTATTCATTCCAACGTGGTTAACAAATGAATTCGTCTGATTGTCGCGTATTTGACCCTTCGGTGACCCTTTGACCGCAAGGAGAAACTCCAATCTCAATTTCCTCTCCAGCTCAAGTTGCAGCAAAAGTGTGGTTGAGTTGGACGTTTGAGCGAAAAAAAAATTGAGAGAAATTTTAAGCTCCAATTCCTCTATGGTAAAACGCTTTACTTCGCCAATTTCAAAGGTCATCCCAAGGTCAAATATGTGAATATCAGACGACTTCAAGTGGTAACCATGTTAGAAGTGGTTACACTAACTAAGTCACCATATTAGTCATTTATCTCAACTCGACCATCAGCACTAAAGGTTACATTTTAAGTCTCAGGAAACACAGCAAAGCGAAATTAAAATTAAAAACAGTGCAAATTTTTAATTTTTCCGATTTGCCAAGGAAATATGCAAGGTATCATTAAAGGTATTAAAACCCCGCCAATGTCTTATGGCAGGGTTTTTAGCTAGTAATAATTCAAGTTTACTTAAAATGTTAAAGAAGCCGTTGCAAAAGCACGCAACGTAAGTAGCGTATTAAACTAATGCAAATAAACTCCACGAATAAAATTTTTAGGTTTGGGGGGTCAGTTATGGGATTATGGTGGAGAAAGATTCAGGGGTCGCCTGACAATGGAACCTCGCGAGCTGATACACGCCAATCGCACTATTGCTACGTACTTTATTAAGTAGACAAACAACATTAGTATCATGATAAAACAAGCGGCTGATATTCATTTTCAAATTTTTGAAAAAGTTTGAACTTTCGAAAATTTTCAGAAACACCGGAAAACAGGAGCTTCAAAGAGGGGATATTGTCAATCTATTTAGATTATTCGGACGCTATACCCCCTTACAAACGTCCTTTTCCAAGTGTAAAATCAAAATCCCATAAAGATTCTGAAAATTTACAAATTTTCAAAAGTTTGAATTTTTGAAAATAAATATCCGCCGCTAATTTTCTAGTAAAAGCAATGTTATATGACTACTTACTAACATAAGTAACAATGGTGCCGATTGGCGTGTATAAGCTGGCGAGGTTCTATTGTGAGTGATTGGTACCTTCATGCTTCCAATTTTATACAATGTTAGAAAAACCAGAAGAAACCGTTTTTTCGAAAATGGGTCAATAAGGGGTCGTTGGATTGAGGGGCCTGGGTCAGGGGTTATCGGGGTAATCGAAAATATTTTAGCTTTTTGTTTCAAGCAAAACGAAAAAACAAACGAAAAGAGTGTTTTATTTATGGGTCATTGGGTTGAGGGTTAATTAGGTCGTAGCACGGGGGTCGGGATAACATGGGTCATTGAGACCATAAGAACTTTTCATTTAAGACAAAACGAGCAAGAAACCAAAAAAAGGCACTTTATGCAATTGGGGGTCACCTTTTGGGAGGAAGGGACTGACCCCCATGACCCAACTACAAACTTGAGCTCAGTCTTGACTACTGGAACAATCTCCGGAAAAAATGATTTCAAAGCTAAATCTAACTTTCAAAAGCTAAAGAGTGATAGCGCAAACGGACAGACAGGCAGACAGACAGCTCGTTCGCATAAAGTAGCTAATACGCTACTTGATAATTTACTTTAAGTATATGCACAAAATATTTTTTGTTATTTATGTGTAAATCTATAATATTGAGGTCCGAAATTTTATGCAGAGTGATTGCTAAGTTGAAGTGAATGATATAAGTTCGATATTAAAAAAGGTACAAATTAAAAATTTTGATTAAGCTTCCATTTTTCACTTCTAAAAAATATTGGCTTGCGTGTTTACATATTTTTAAACCACCGTTTGCCATTAGTGATTCAAATAATACTGACTAAATTCTTAATTCACTAAATCGATATCGGTTTTGAAAAAAAAATTGAGACCGTATTTCCAAGGTCTGCAGCTTCGGCCGCCTTTGCACTGATTGAAATTGATGCGGGATGGACTCATAAATTGTTTAAAAAATAATAAACTAAGATACTACTATCGCCTAGAATTGGGCTCATGGCTGATCGGCTTTGTGGTAATTGTCAACGGTCAACATTTTTACTCCCCCGAGTACTACTCATAGTTGTACTAACTTTTTTGAACTGGGAGATTTTCTAGTGTTGAGTGATTGGACAATAAATGGTTATTATGCAAAGTGTTTTGGAATCAGCTGGAGCAGACTTTTACAAAATTGAAACATTCATGTCGTTGCTTACAACAAAACTTTAGTCTTGGCTCTCTTATGGATAGAAAATTTCCATGTTGGGAAAGTTTAACGATAGCAAACTGTGCGAAATATAAATTAGTTCAAAGTAATATACTATATTTAAGATCCAAGTAATATGGAACTTCCGGTTTCCAAATCAAGCTTTTCAATTCTATAGTTCTTCAGAACCTCCATGGCTTGTTCTATTGCCATTGTTAAACGGCTCGAGCAAATCTACAAATAGCTACTTTTCAGCACGTTTTAGAACAGAAAGACATCTTCAGTTCCATGAGTATATAAGAAACTGGCCTATGCAAAGATAGGTTCTCAACACATGTCATCGTACGTTGTTTGCTGACATACAAAGAACTGTACACTCCTTTGTAGGAGAATTGGTTCTCGAGCACATCAATGCCGGCACAAGTGAACCGGCCCCTGAATATACGATATCGAG
This sequence comes from Bilobella braunerae, assembly GCA_034694865.1. NCBI lineage: Eukaryota > Metazoa > Arthropoda > Collembola > Poduromorpha > Neanuridae > Bilobella > Bilobella braunerae. Next base: position 1,382 of record JAQFYP010003240.1, on the reverse strand, counting down.
TGATGGACTACCGGCACAATGGGAGGGTTACCACTCTTGCGTGACTTCAAAAACCGGCGAAACCATACACTTTGCGCTTCAGAATAGCTTACAGAGAGCGGTGGAGCATGGAATTTATCCAGCTTGGACCAACTATTCAAATTAAATCTATAAATCTAAAACAGAAAACGACCAGAACCAAGAAAACCTAATCCAAGAAAGGCCATGACCAAATTGGGTTTCTCGATCTAGGTTTTATCGATTTTGCTTTTCTCGCTCATGGTCGTTCACGTTTTTGGTTTTCCCGGTTTAGGATTTTTGGTTTTGGTTATTTTCGGTATTGACATGAAACCGCTGAGACAGTCTAGAGAACTAATTTTATGTAATTGAATAATTACCGCGTGTATTTTTAGCGTTAGCCCGGAAGATCCATATTTTGTGAATGATTACTTACATTTCAAATCAATTCGGAATATATCATTTGACGTAACTGTAGAATAAATGATTGCTAGCTATAAGTTTATAGAATTAATTCTCATTTGCCAACGACCTCGCCGACAGCGCAGACGCGATCATAGTCTAAGTAATTAGTTGCACACATATTTGTAGACGTATTTGTCTGCCGTAGTTTAGTATTATCTGTTTTTCTGTTTGCCATGTTGTCAGAGTCCATTGGTCTGTTCGACCTTGTTGTGACCACTACTATAAATAGTAGTGGCTGTGTGTCTTTTTTACTCGTTATTTTTTCCGTGTATTGTCTAGACCTTTGGTCGTTTGCCAAGTTGACATTGTTGCCCCACCTTGACCCACCGTGACCCCGGTCAATCTTGTCACCCCTAGTCTTAGCTCCTGCAAATAAACTATTATTGAAAATCGTCATTCGTCGTTTGTCCACGTTTATTGCCAAGCAAGTTGTCGAGTCGTCTCTATCGTTGAGCGCATCACCCACGGTTCATTCAGGCTTAGAATGTTGACGGCGGCGTCGGATACGTGCCATGACAATATAATGAATTATGTTAAGGGTAAATTTAATTCCTAAATAAACCAATGAAAAACGACGTAAGGAAAGTATCAAAACATGTTGCAAAAAGTTTTTTAATGCAAACGTAGGAAAATAAGGTGGTGTTGGTGTAATAGCATTGGGCTAAATATTTAAGTTGACCTTTGACCCAAAAGAAGGTAACCTAGGTCAACCATTTTCAAATTTGACCTCACTCTTGGCCCTTAGTTTTCATACCTGAAAACGGAGTAAATCTCGTTCCAATCAACAGTAATTACGGAACCTGATGGACAGACGGTAAAAAAATGTTTTTTTTTAGAAAATTCGCTTAACCCTTGTAGCTATAACCAGTGCGTGCAATTGCCCCACACCCCCCAAAACACACAAACTTTCTGAAAAAAAA
>JAQFYP010003239.1:0-11215 GCA_034694865.1 Bilobella braunerae | reverse complement strand
CGCATACATGACCCCAGTCCACCCTCCGCAACTGCAACCCCAGGTCACACACGCACCCCTACTGCCCCACCTGACCTACAATACCCCATTTGAGCAAGGAAAGTGGGAAAACCTTTCGGAAAAACCACTTCCATATTGGCAAATAATCGTAACAATATCAAATTGCTCAAAACTTCAAGAGTTGTTAAGTAATTAAAATTAATAATAGTTCAAATCCTAATCAAGGAACAATTAGCGCAGCCACAATTAATCAACTCATTCAAAAGGCTGTGTCTATTCAAATTGCTTCTTTTGAATATTCTCAATTTCTCGAATTTGACTCGATTTATCCAATTTTGATAATCTTGTTCACTTAATTTTATTTTTGTTTTAGGCACCAGTTAAGACAGAAACAAAAACAAATTTTTTAAAATATTTTGAATTTTAAATTTTAAGTTTAAAAAATTTTTAAACAGTTTTATACCACTTTTCTTTTCATAACAGTTGCTCGATAATTCAACTCGTTCCTAATTGTCTAGAATTTAATACTGGTTTCAACTATAAGCAATTTGCTGTATGCCTGAGCGCTGTATGTTTCAAGTGTTCAAGTTGTATGTGCTAAAAATCTTTTGTTGAACAAAAGGTTTGACAATTGTTTCACTTAAAGCTTCAAGCTCGACTGAACATCTTAATGCAGAAAAAAAATGTTCAAATATTTTTTTTTAAGTTTGGAGAATTCCAATTTTTTAAAAATTTGTATCAGCTAGAAATCTCTGCCAACTTTTTGCATCAAAATAATTCATAATTATAATTTCCGAGTGAGCAAAACTTCGAAGTTGTTTATGCTGAAGCTGATTCACAACAATAAAAAGAAAGTGCCATGGATTAAAAAAAAAATTTAGTGCGATAAAAAACCAATTTTTCTAACGTTTTATGTTCTAAAACTTGTTCAAAGGTTTATGTTAAAAAAACTCAGAAGTGAAGTGGAAGTGAACAAGAGGGCACTGGAAGGTACGTTACGGTGGGTTTTTATTTCCAGCGATTTTATCCCTCTGAATTCCCCTGACACTTCGCAAACGCCTGTTCAAACGCTGTTCAAACAGGCGAATCTACAAAAAGCGATGTCACCTCCAAGTGGCACTGGATAAACGCCACTCCCAGTGGAAAGTTTTTGAATTTTTCACCTCTTAACATGCAAAAACCAATCTTAAAGTCAACTTACAACTTTTTTCTATTTATAAATTCTATATTTAGTGCAAAAAAGTTTCGGTTTTGAAATAAAAACACACAGTGTTCACAATTTGTTTGAAATGTTTTATTTAATTTCAACGTCATTCATCATTTTCAATGAAATATTACAGGTATATTTTTGAAAATTGTCAGGTTCGAATTCAGAGGGGATTTTAAAACCAGGATTGAATATTTCAATTTTTTTAAAAGTTAGATAAAAAAAATGTTGAATGCTTCTGTTTTGTTAGGAATATCTTTGTTAGTTTATTTGAATTTCCATAAAACTTTGTATAACCTAATTTGCAATTATTTTGATCGGCCTGTGCTAATCAATTAATTAAAGTTATTAAAGACTTAATGAACTTTGGTGAATTTTTTTTGTAATTTTAAACGGCATCAACAATTCTTTTTAAACAAAAGATAAATAAAACAAATATAAACAAGATAGAACATGAACAAATTCCTTTGTTAGATTATTGTTTCGTGTGAATTGTTTTAAAACACCAGTTTTGAAATTGGTCTAAGGATTTGAATGAAACATAACGTGATTGAGTAACTGAAAATTTATTTAGTATTTTATTTCAACTTTCAGCAACTTTTCAAATTCAAATTTCTTCCCTATTTAAAGTACCTAATAGTAGGTTCATGAAGTCATAAAAGTAATGCAGGCATATAATGTCGCACGGCAATTCTGTAAAAAAAAGTTGTATGATTTTCTGGAGTGAATCATCGTATAAAATTCTCCGTTTCAATAAGAATCGTGTTAGGGACCTTTATGGAATAATTTAAGCCATGACATTTTTACTTTTTAAGATTTCTGATTTTTTCATGAGTCGTTGCTAAAAATTTAAGCGGACACCATTTCAATAGTTAAAAAACGATCTTGCTTGGGTATTTAATATACAAAACAGGAAATCTAGGAATTTTTTTTGTTCTTTGACATTTCCAGTAAGGGTTCGTCAACATGTGTGGGGTGTGGAAATCTAGGATTTTAAAAATCTTGTTTTGTGATGAATGTTAAACTAAATTACCATTCAAATTAGTACAGAAATCGAGTATCTCTAACTAATTAAAAAGACAGTTTACAACAGTAATGGCCTTTGATTACGAAAAGTGGGCTAATGAAGTGACAAACATACCATACTTTGTGAGCCTAAGTTCGAGATCTTTCAAAATTTTACAAACAACAGTTCAGTATTTTGTACACTGATTTTTTTGTGCAGAAAGTGCAGGGCGTTTATTGAACTTATTTCAGAAGCAATTGTCTAATGCAACTGAAGCGGCAAATATGTCGTCTAACAATATTTACTGTTTGCATGTTCCTTGCATTCTGCTTCTCATACCGGTCAAATTTAATAACGGTTGAAATTGCCTTGAACAAGTTTGCCAGAGGTCGTGACCCTTGTAATAATCTCGGGTCACTTAAGGACGACGATCCTCAGCTCGTTGCCTGCCTCAGGTGAGGAAAACGTTTGGAAATTACAAAAAAAAAACTTTTTAAACTATTTTTTTCTATCACATTAATTGTTTTTAATAGGCAAAACTTTCTCACTCCTCCATACCTCCTACCCTACAACTTGACTAAACCAGCCGTACGTGATGGAACACAATTTGGTCAACAGGAGATGGTGTTGAAGATGCACGGATTTAAGGTTAAATTTGTAAATCAAATTGTTTGATCACCTTTTTTTAGATTAAAAAAAAATTTTTTTTAAACATTTACATTCTTTAGCGAAACGGGATTTTTATTGAATGCGGTGGTTTGGATGGAGAATTATTTTCAAATACACTGTACCTCGAACGAGAATTCGGTTGGACTGGGATCTTAATTGAAGCTGAAGCAAATAACTATGAGAGTATAGTGCACAAGCGCAGAAAAATCTGGGCTTCGCATTCTTGTTTGTCACCGACAAAAACCGCTGAAAAAGTAATTTTTCGAGGAATTCCCTACACATTGGGTTACACATATCGACCAATTCAACCCATGGTTCAAACCACGGTTTGACACGTTGATACAGTTGAATTATCAATTAACAATTTTTCACCTTTTCAATACCGAATAAACTAATAACAAGGCTATCAAGTAAATTTCTTGGTTATGTGACTAATTTATCTTACATTGATGTTCTTGTAAATGATCAAAACTAAACTGTAACATTCTTGAAAGTCAAATTTTAATATACAATTAATATTACAAATTAATAGTTTACATTTAACTTATTATTTAAGCTAACTTTGGTTGGAATCGATTACAACATTGAAAATGGGGCTGGAGGACTAACGCTAATTAAAAACTCTACAAGCATGAGAAATATTCCGGGCAATGGTTACGTTGAAACGACGCATTTACCAACGCAAGTACAATGTTTTCCACTCTACACCTATTTTCTGGCGCTCAATATTACGGAAGTTGACTACTTCAGTCTGGACGTCGAAGGGGCTGATTTTGAAATTTTGAAAACAATTCCGTTCGACAAAATTGTTTTCAAGGTAAATTGACAATTTTGATGTTTTCAAAATTTAAAATTTGTCCATTATGTTTAGGTATTGGAAGTAGAAGTCGAATGGCTTGACATAAGCAAGGAAACTGTGAAGGAATTTCTCGAAGCTAGGGGATACATTTTAGTGAAGGAAGTTGAATGGGACTACATTTTTGTACATAATTCATTTAAGTTACCAGAGGGGCTTATTCTTTAACTAACTGTTTCTTTTAAATAAGTCGTTTAAATACTGCTCCAATAAATATCAACTAAATAATTTGTACCTTTTTTACCGGGATTACTCGAAGTTACTCGTTGCATTACTGATAAGAGGTTATTGCACATTATGGTAGAAAATTTAGTTAAAATAGTCTTCCTAGGATAAGTGCCTTATTGGTATTTTTTTTTAATTTTCTGGACGTTCAATTTCTGAAAATTACTCATTTTGAGATAAATTACTCGAATCGGATGCGTAGAAAGTTTGATACATTGTTGGTTTTATGTGGGACTTTGGCTGATTGCGTCGAAACTGGAAACTAATGTATTGATAGATTTCCAGATAGCTTATACTTCAGCACAATGTGTGGAGGTTGAAGGAATGTACAGTACTGTAAGTTGTAGAGTAAGATTTCAATTTATGGCATTGAATATTTTGATTGTATTTCAAAATAAACTTAAATAAATTAAAACTTAAATTAAATTTTAAACTAAACTAAATTAATTGGAAATCTACATTTATAATTGTTAAGGTTTACACGTTACTTAAGCCCAAACCATGCACGCTACTTTATTAATGTCGTCGCGTACCAAATTACTATAAATTCACAATTGAAATAACCTTCTACGAAAGGCTATTGTGTTTCTTACGATGAGCTTTTTATTTTTTAACTAAAGCCTAAGTGTGCTAAAAATTTTAACAATCACAACTTGGTTGACTCGGTGGTTCCCCCACAATTAATGTCTGTTCTTATTTGTTCCATTTTAGAAAACATCAACCATACTTTAAGATAACGTAACTGTAAAAGTTTATTATTTATATAATTGGTTGCAGCATTAAGCATTTTAGGCATTTTAAGCATGCAGCGACAGAATCATCGCTTGTTGATCCTACCAGTATTTGTTCTACTAATAATCTACCTTATAGTACGCTGGAATTATATAATTGTTCAAGTCCTCGTTCAAAATGCAGCTCTTCGTGACCCTTGCTCAAACATTGGGTCACTTCAGGGCGATGACCCTCAGCTAGTTGCTTGCCTTAAGTAATTGAACCAAACTTTATTTTTATCGAGTTAATTTATAAAAAAAAGTTATTAAAAATTATTATTTTATTATGAAAAATGTATTTTTTATTACCAAGAAAACAATTTCTTGTCGCTCCGACTCTCCTACCCTACAACCTTTCTAATTCAAAAGTTGAAGATCCATCTGAATTTGGCCAACAAGGATTCGCGCTGAAACTGCATAGCTTTAAGGTGAAAAATAATTTGTGTGTTACATGTCGATGTATAATTTCTTTTAAACATTTTTTTTCAATAATGTTTGCAGCGAAACGGAATTTTTGTTGAATGCGGTGGGCTCGATGGAGAATTTCTATCAAACACACTGTATTTGGAACGTAGATTTGGTTGGACAGGGCTCTTAATTGAAGCAGAAAGGAATAATTACGAGAACCTAGTGCGCAAGCGCAGAAAAATTTGGACTTCAAATTCTTGCTTGTCTCCAAAAACTACTTCTGAAAAAGTACTGCAACAAAACCTAATATGTGGAATTCTGTTCTAACTCAAACTACCAAACAGTTGATAGCAGTTCTATGGTTATCATTTGCGGGTAACCAACGGAAACGGTTACTATATTATTGTATTTTTTTAGTTAACCCTAGTTGGAATTGAATACACTAACACGTCTGGTGGTATTACACTAATGAAGAATTCTGATCAGTTAAAGCGGATACCTGGCTACGTGAATAGTAAACGAATACCAACACAAGTACAATGTTTTCCGCTCTACACATATTTTCTGGCATTGAACATCACCGAAGTGGACTACTTTAGCCTAGACGTCGAAGGCGCTGATTTTGAAATTTTGAAAACGATTCCATTTGACAAGATTATTTTTAAGGTAAGCTTTACATCTTTCCCTACACATGAGAAGCTAATTAGTGCATTAAATTGTCTACGATAACTATCAAACACATTTAGTTATGTATGATGGATCTTATGATAATCAAATCAATTGACGAAAATATTTTCAGGTTTTGGAAGTCGAAGTTGAATGGATTAGCGAAGGTAAGGGAGCTGTGAAACGCTTTCTCGAAGAAAATGGTTACATTTTTGTAAAAGAAATCGGAGTGGACTTTATCTTTGTACACAAATCGTTTAAAATTCCGCACGACATTTGATTCAACTAATTAACTTAGTCAACCCTACCCTTTCTCCTTATTGGATGACCTCTAAATGACCCTTAAGTTTGAAAAATCTGATATTCAAGATGTTTCCTAGTTTTGCAAAAACAAAAAGTTATGATGGTTTTAAGGACCCCAGACCCCCAATTCCAAAAAAATCTGATTGGTTTAGGTGCGCTTTCAACGATTTATTCAATTTAATGTTCTACACTTGTTTAACATACTTGTTGTATAGCATAACTTATTGACTCTCTAAATATTTGACCGTCATTTTTTTCAAAATAATCAAACTAATAATGCAAAAATATGAAGTGTATACATTGACTACATGTCAGTTAATTAAGTTGAATGCATATCATGTCCCTCTTATTTATTGTTGTAAATTGAAAATTTTTACCCAGTTTGCTAAACACAGAATTCGAAAACAAGATAACCGATTTTAAGTTAAAATAGTTTTAAATTCAAAGCTCAACTTAATGTTAGACTACAATTGGATTACTTTCACTATGAATTTTTTTTTATATTTTTAAGTATACATTATTATGATATTTGTGTGCGTTCGAACGTGTATAACAATCCGACAATAACTCAACTTCACTTCAAAACACAATTGCACCTTGTACAACCGACTGTCTTAAATGAGCATTTAAAATAAGGCCAATTTAAATCTAACAAAAAAGCAACGGAGCATTAGGCTAGTAAAACTACGCTTGGATAAAGCGTAATAGGAAACCTAATATTACCAGACCTTTGTGTTCAATGTTGAGTTTAAGCAATACAAAATTTAATGCATGGCATAGTCGACAATTCCGTTCAGTGTCGCGGATGTATAAGCTTTGTATTAAAAAAAATTGGAGAGAAATATCAAAGCGATAGTATATAAATGTAACACATTTAATAAATTTCATAACTGAACAATGGATCAATTTGAAAAGTGAAAGTAAATCACGGTTGATTTGGCCTTTCCAAACAATGCACACATAAAATTCTTTAGAATTGATATGCATCACCGCCCTTCCATCCAAACAGAATAACTATTAAATATTGTTCTACATAGTTCTTACACGTGCTCTTGCCGAAGTTTTAAGTGAATCACATTTTCGCTCTTCCGATTCAAAGCATTTAGAATGCAGCTCATCCGGCCGTACGGTCAAAGAGCGATTTTCATTCTTTTGTTCATTCTACTAATATGTATTTTCCTCCGCTACAACTCTACAAAATTTGACAATTTAAAATTTTTCAACCTCAGAAGTAGAGACGTGAACACTGCTTGTACAGATCTAGGACCATTAGGAGGAGATGACCCTGCTCTAGTAAACTGCCTGGTGTAAGGAACCTGGTTAAAAATAAACATTGTTCTAAAAATTAATGTTTAAAAAACTAGACAGCATTACCTATCTCCTCCGTCAAACCTGCCATACAATTTGACCAACCCGGAAATAGAGAACCCATCACAGTTCGGACAGACTCAAATTGTTTTACAGTTACTTCAATTCAAGGTAAATTGCTCAATTTGTACAACAAATATGTGAAATTTTGAAAGCATTCAAATTGTAGAGAAATGGATTTTTTATTGAATGCGGTGCCTATGACGGAGAGATCTACTCAAATACGCTTTATTTGGAGAGAAAGCTGGGTTGGACGGGCCTTTTAGTCGAAGCGGAAGCAAAAAATTATGAAAATTTGGCTTGGAAGCACAGGAAGGGTTGGATATCACATTCTTGCCTCTCTCCTAAAACGACAGCCCAAAAAGTAAGGTCAAAGGTCAAATGTTATTGACCGCTTTTGGTTAGTGTAAAGCTAAAGTAGCCATGGTTGTAGGCTAACTATTAACCTTAACATTGCAAAAGTAACCAATTTGACTTTGCCGTAGTTAACAATGGTTGGCATAGAATATTCCGCGAAGGGCGGTGGACTCACATTGATGACGGCTTCTGAGCCGTTAAAGGCATTTGCAGGATACGTCAATTCCAAGCGTGCGCCTGCGCAAGTGCAATGTTTTCCACTGTATACATATCTTCTTGCTCTGAACATCACTGTTGTTGACTACTTTAGCTTGGATATCGAAGGCGCTGATTTTGAAATTTTGAAGACAATTCCATTTGACAGAATCATTTTTAAGGTGAGTAAAAACAGTAGAATTTATAAACAAAAATAATTTCATGCTGTATTTTGAAACTAATTTTTTGCACCTAAAATTTACAAATTCAAGTTGATGTCTAATTTTTTTTTAAATATTTTTGAAAGAAATCCTTTTTATTTTGCAGGTTTTGGAAGTTGAAGTTCCATTTGTGAACGAAGGGAAGCAAGCCGTTAGGCAATTTTTAGAAGTGCGTGGTTATATTTTCATGAAGGAAATTGCAGGAGATAACATTTTTATACATAATTCACTTCAACTGCCCCTAGGATTCATGTTGACTTAATAAACACTGTACCTTTTGTCGTTTTTGCGTACACGGAAAAAATGATGAATACCGTACCAAAGAAAATGTGGGCACATTGTACAACAGCGTTGTTTTGATGCAAATTCTTTATACTTTTGCTTACGATCGTTCCATTAAACAACGCTTGCATTGTTTGTTTGAAATAAAAAACTTTTCTCTGCTTCTTCCACTTCCACTATTTGTAGAAAATCCATATATTTAATAATTTTACACGCGTTAACTATGTTCAAATTAGACCTATGCCTAGGTGGGATTATTTCTGGAGTTATTTAGGTTCTGCGATACATTGATTGCACTTGGAATATAAGGATTCCAAATTTTTAAACTAGAAAATGTGATTTTTTTAAATTGATTTTGGTACCATTTTAATTGTCTTCAAACGTCTGTATTAAAGAATTGTGTTCAATGAGTTGTATGGAATGTACATTTAAATCAGTAAAGGTTTCAGAAAGAATTTATATATTAGATATGGAATTAACCCCTAAATTCTGAACTAAAAATGTACAAAAAAAACTGCACCGAAGCCTGCAGATGTATTTCTATGTTAAAACAATCGGTTTGTCAGTGTTTGACACATAAGGGTAAAGGAACGTGTTATTTGACATTCCCGCAGAGCGGATGATCAACGTCGAAAGAAGGGTAGGGATGTGGTAGGGATAAGGACTCATTAGCATAGATTTTGTCATCAAGCAGACTATTCGTAACATTTTGCTGTTTTACGGGCCTAAAATACAAAGGCCTAGGACACTAACCTGACATGAGGTAAGGCCGTTGCTTTCGCCTGATATCCGCAGGTGACTCTATGCAAATGAGGGCAGTGTTTAGGAATCTCCCTTAACACTGTTGGGAAACCTTATCAGCTAATTTCTATATCCTCTGTCTGTGTATGCCTACTTCACCGAGATACGGGCATACACAAGGTCAGAGGCAATGTAATTCCCTTAAGGGGAAAACCAACAGCAAATTCTTTTTTGTGGCTGATCGGGGGATTTGAACCCCCGTTTTCATGTTGGCTGGTGGAGAGAGACTGAAACTCTAACCACTCGGCCAACCTGCCAATCTGTTTGACAGAAAACGAAAGCATACATTATCAGTCAAAATTAATGGTAAATGCATGTAAATTAAAGCATTATTTACGTAAAAAACTTGTCAGCAATTGGTTTTGTAAGTTTATTTTAGACCCTTCACATACTACCCAAACATAAAGAATCAAAACCAAAACACAAAGAAAAGATTACCTCAATAACTACAGTACGGCTCTATTTGGAACATTTCTAGAATTAAAAACTGTGATTAACTATTTGGTACTTATGCAATTAAAGTGACTAAAGACATGTTTGATTTCGAGCATGTACAATAATATATCATTTCTAGAACAATTACACATGTACTAATGGAGGTTGCAACAAAAAATATAAGGAACCATGTCCACAAGCTTGACACCATTGTTAGCGGCTTAAATTCCGTTAGCCTCTTACTTCAAATGACTTCTGCAGCCTCCATAACTTCGGATCTTACAGACTTGATCCTGATTGCGCTCCACTTTTTCCAAACTTGGTAAATTCCGTACGCCATGAGTTTTTGAAGCGTCTTGTACAGAAACTCAGAGTACCAAATTTTTGCACTTATGGGAAATTAAACAAATATACTCACCAATCGATTGCTCCCTTTCTTATAGTTAACCAACTTCCCTGTTCGGTATCAATCAACTTCATTCCGGGCCAAGAATTCATCCAATTTGTCATTATGTGCCACAAATCCTGATCTCAAGCAGTTATTAGTGTGATATTTGATCTGCCGAAATTCTTCATCGTATTCTGCTGGATTAACATATTTGTTCTGCCCAATAGTTACTCGTGGGATGTTCAAAAGCATCGAATTTTTAAACGGTAGCCAAGATTTTCCGATTTCTGAAACATTTGCCGCATGTTCTACTATGAGTGATGAGTCGCAAAGAGTTTTAAACGCTCTTGTATATTCTTCTATGGTCACATTTTGCGGCCGTACTTTCGCGGCGTCGGGAATGTAAAGACAGTGTTGGGGCTCATTTATCCTTATATTTGACAATTGTATTCCTATCGCTTGCAATTTATCTACTACCTGACTACATGCCATGTATCGGTCTGCGTAGAGTGGAGTATTATGAAAACAGAATCCTTCCACAATTTTTGATTTTTCGTCGAGACACTTGCAAGCACAGATTTGGTATCCAAGAGACGTTGTAGACATTACTTGTAGGTTCTGGTGTAAGTGAACTATATGTTCTGGAAGCCAAGATTTGTGCTAGAAGCGAATCGCTTCCAAAATAAGCAAAGTTGCTCATTTGTTCTACGTCGTCCCAGTGGTAACCGATTGGTGGTTTGTGCCGTTAACTCCGATGTTATGATACCTTTGTAAGCGTTTGTTAATATCACGGTCAAAAGCGCCCAGTAGCCAAATACGCAAGTTGCAAATGAAATGAATAAATTATGACTTTTTTTTTTTACCTCGGTAGACGAATTTGTAATGACTTCTATCGCAATTGTAATGGTGTACAGTAGCAGTTCGTGAAACATAGTGGCTGAAATAGTGTATTCTTCCTTCTTAGTAAACTTATAAAAACACGTGTGTGGGATAGCAAAGCAATAGCGTCTTGGTTTGGCCTCTCTTGGCATAAGAGGCTCCATGGTCTCGTGGTAACA
>JAQFYP010003238.1:0-11216 GCA_034694865.1 Bilobella braunerae | reverse complement strand
TCCAAAAATTGAGTTATCAAAAAGTTGATTTTGGATTCGAGGTTTCCAGAAAGTGGGTCCAGTTCAGTTTCACTTTTTTAGCAATTAAAAGGTTAATTAAAGAATTAAAAAGTTAAGACTAGCCAAACAGCGCCGTCCCAAAAAAATTAAATTTTGAGCAAAACGATGAGCATGTTTTAATAATCATTAATTAATTTAAATAAATTACAATAAATTTCAATTAATTACTATTGTAAGTACAAATGCAATGAAATTGTTTAATTACTAATGACTGATTAATTTGTGACTGGAAAATTGCGGTTTTATTTGATTATGAAATCCTATACTAATTGATACTTAAAAAATACAATTACAATTTAAAATACGGAAATTTAAAATACACAACTTAAAAATATATATTACTCGTTGTAAGTTAGCTTACTCAATAAATAATGATCTAGCTACATAATAAAAAACAATTACTTTCTATTTTATTCTTTACTTTTCAATCTTCTAGAAATCGTTTACTTATCTAAACTTTGGAATGTTTTTTTTACTCCTCCAAGCAAAATCACTCCATTGACCCATTTCAACAATTATTCAATCAATGATTGATTGATTGACAATTACTTAATTGACAATTTGTAATTACTTAAACTTAATTACTTAAAGACTATAAAAGCTTTCATGTTTTGTAGTGACTAAATTAAACGGAGATGTTCCAGAATAATTTGAGAAATGCTTTGACGTCTAAAAAGTGGAGGGAGTTGCTGCAGCAGGTCCATTTGCCAATTGCGTCTTTCTTGAGTCGCAGTGCTTCGCTAAAATGCTTCAGTACAAAAGCCTCCTTCAGCCGATCCCACTCGGGCACTGCCGAATGCAAATCGGGAAATTCCGACCAATCACGAGCCGAGCTGAACGTTTTAGCCAATAGTTGGACTCCGAAGGGAAAGACGTCCCAACCAAGCTCCCGAGTTACCATGGAAACGGTCTTAAAAATCGGCTTCGGCTTGTAGGCCAAGTGACTCATAGACACTTGACGTAATCGGCTCGAGCCGTTTGCCTCCAAATCTAAAGCAAAGATTTAAACAAATATGACCGACAGGAAAATTCAGAATCTCAAAAACAAAAATGAAAAAAACAAATCTCAAAACCATTTAAACAAACATTCCATTTTGTTCCTTTATAATTTTGATATAAAAAGGTATTTTTTTTACTTACTTCAGCTTGAGAGTCCTCTTTCTTAATTTCAACTTCAGTCTTGTTCAAACAGCTTTTTCAAATTTTTTTAGCATTCGGTTCTTCCGGAAGTCGTGACTCGGATTTCCGAGTTTTGCCGAAAGCTGCCGAGCCGAAATTTGACTTTGGCGGATTTTTGTCTTCAGTATCGTTTCCGGAAACACTCGAATGCGTTTCGTCGTCAGATAACGTCGTCGTAGTAACTTCAACTTTGATTTGACGGTTTCACTCTACAAAGATTATCGGCCGTTCGTTGGCACTGAAAATCAAATGAACGTGAGTGTCGAGCACAAACACAAACAAATTGCATTGTTCATAAAAAAATAAAAAATTGTTTTTTTTAAACAAACCATAAACTTAAACTTAAAAATGCAAAACTTACGCTTTTCCTTCCTTGAATTCAACAAAGGGCCATATTTTAATTTCCCGCATATTTTGAATTTTGGAATTGTCGAAAGCGATTTGGCAGCACGTCACTCTCCCATCAATTTCTTCAATTTTCAACTCCTTACTGAATCGCTGCAAAAACCAGACCTTGGCATCTCGAACTATTTTGGAGCGATCTTTGCCGGACGCTGATTCTGAAAACAGCGATTGAGGGAAAACAAGGCCAAATTTCTGGGTAAATTGGTCTAGCAACTTCAGTGCAACTGGATTGTATCTCCTAGAATACAAAATTTTCAAAAATGGACCTTACACTTTTTTAAAAACATTTTAAAAAATTCGAAATTTTAAAAAAATTTTTTTAAACTTACCTCATACGAGCTTGATCTTCACCTCCCACGTCATCTTCGCTCATTTTAGTGTCATTTCGTTCTGCCAGCTCTAGTGCCAAAACCCTGGAAATGTCATTTTGATTTAAGGAAAGGTCAATATTCAGAGGTCAAAGGTCAACAGTCAGAGGTCAAAAGTCAATAGTCAGCGGTCAAAGGTCACCTACCTGTAAATCAGTTTCTTAGAGCACCTGGTAAAAGGGAGCAGATCCTTGGCTTTTGGATTTTTGAAGGCAAGTATATTGTGGAAGCTAATTACCTGAAATCGATTTCTGCAGATTGTCCAACCCAAATCGACCTCTTGCATTTTAAGCAGTTCGCCGAAAAACTTTTTGAGAAATTCGAATTTGGCTCTTTTTATGAACTGGAGTTGTGTCACGTGACTTCCAGCCGGGAGCTCTTCCGGAGGCACAACGTACTAGATTCTGGCTGTGAACTGTTCCAGCGCATATTCGACCTAAAACCCTAAACCTAACCTAACTTACACCGAACCTAAACCACAAAAAAGAACCAACAAACAATACCTAAAACCTCAAAACGAAATATAACCACCCTCAGTCATCATTTTTGTTTTGAGAGAGAAAAAGGAAAATCTCATAATTTCAAAAATTTCTTGTTTTTCATTTCCTGAATAAAATTCCTTCAAATTTGAATTCATCTCAATTGGGTTTTGAAATTCAATTTAGTTTTTTTGCAATTGATGTTGGCAGGGAATTATTGTATTTCTCAATTGTACAGATTTAAAATTTTGCTTTGCCACTGAGTTTTTCATTTGGCTATTTCAGTTTGACGTTCAAAATGAAATTCTTGATTTGACAAATCGGAGTGCTTTGCAAAAACAATTCGTAAATACCGTTATACTTGGAGGAGGAATTGTATTGCAAGAAAAATGAAAACCAACAAGAAAAAATAAATGCGCTTAAATTCGGTTTCAAATTGAATGCTTTGGGAATGGTTGTCTAATTTTATTTTCGCATCTGAAGTTTTGGAGTCCGGGTAACAGGCGCATTCTTAACACATTTCTGTTGCCAATGACAACAAAATTAAAAATTAAGTTTTACTATACTAACTTCCATTTACACACAGCTTTTATATTGTACTTGAGTTGGCTTCATCATACAAATTCTTGAACTCAAGAACAAGCCAAGCACAGCGACAAAAATAAATTTTGTTGGAAAAGGGGTCCAAGTGAAATTTTGTCTGCATTCGAAGGCCTTTTGTCCTTTTTTATTTTCCTTTGTTTAAACTGGTGCATATTTTGAACTGACATTTTTGAAAAAGGGCAAACATTTTTTACAAAAATATTTTCGAAGAATGGCCTAGGGTGATGACATTCTTATTCAAGGCTCTTCTGCGACGAAAAATTCAGAATTAGGAGCAGTAAAATTTTTTTCCAATTCCAAGCAATCAGCAATCATACTTGTAAGTCAACTTGGATATAATCAAGTAAATTGAAATATATTTAGCTTGTGTCTTACTTTAACTGACTAAGCAGACTTTGGAATTCACCATGTATAGCATATTACTGATTATGCAATTGCGTTAACAGTAATTTAAAAACGCAAGTGGAATAGCTTTTACACACTATATCTGCTGAGAACGCATTCATTCCAATTAGCATGTATTTGTAATGTGAATCAGTATTCATTCACAAATTACATTATTGAATTATGCACTTTACAAATTATGATGTGCTATAGATTGATTGTAATACAAAATGGTGACTTAAATTTAACAACATGTTACATTTTTTTCTAGTCTGGAAAAATGAAGTTCCGGAACCTGATAGGCTTCTGAAAATACAAGTAAAATTTTTGCTAAAATCTGCAACACTGATCCATGTCTGTTAGAAGAACAAGGTTGTATTGAATAAGCGGCAAAAACGGTAATAAAATGCATAATTTATATATTATTTATGCATAATTACTATAGAAATCGAGATTCCAGTAAACATTAACTTAATACTTATTTGCGTAGATTTCTATGGATTACATCGAAGAATGGGATTTTGACAGGCCTGGATAAGATGTCTAAGAAGTTCACAAAACAGTTAGCCTTTTGCACTTTGCAAAACAAATACTTATAAGGTAAAAACGAAGCGAACATTTTCGAACCCAACTGAGCAACGGAGTGACGTATCGTCCTACTACTTTTATCTAATTCTGCTAGTGTTAAATAACTATAGTGTTATGTGTTCCCATTTTACTACATGTTTATATACAAGTAGGAGTATTCATTGATCTCTGAAGCAATTTAAACTGATTCATTATTGCAAAAGTTCAATACATAAATTCAGTCAGTACCTATTTTCAAAACTGCAAGCAAAACTGTGCTTCTGCGTTCAAAGGTCTAACATTTTAAGTTTGTTTGAAACTAGCGTGATAAACTCGCGAGTTAAGAAATAGAGTTTAAGGAATTGTATATCCAAATTTTTTAAACGGTAATTTAAACCGGTATTAGACTAGAATTGGAAATAGAATAGAATAGAATTGGAAAATTGCGTGTTGAAAATTAGTATGTCGACCCCACGCACTTTTGGTAGTTAAAAGATTAAATTCAAATAGGCCAAACTTTGCTCATTGCCACGGGCGTAAAGTTTTACATTTCAAAAACTGTTCTACATGCTTAAGTCAGATCCTCACTTACCGTACCGGGTGGATGCTGCAAGGGAAAAATACCGTGCAGTTTCTTATAATTAAACAGTTTTGGTTGCTTAAGGAATTTTAGCAGCTGAAAAACGAAACTGTTTAATTATAAAAAACTGCACGGTATTTTTCCCTTGCAGCATCAACCCGGCTCGGTAAGTGAGAATCAGGCGTTACTATCGAAAGTGTTTGCTGAGCTCGTTGCCAAGTCCGTTGCTATCAAGTTCGGTTGTAATTTTCCATAATTGTAAATGATGAAATTTAAGGTCTTTCTTAAATTGAGAATTAGTTAATTTACATTTAGTCCAATGAAACTCTAAAGTGTTTGTTTTTTTACAAAAAGTTTGCAACCTAGGCAACGTATGATACTTTATCCCGCAATATTTACTATATACAAGAACCATTTTGCTTGTACTTTGAACTCAAATGGAAGAATACTTTGTTTAGAAAATTCAGTCGCATAGGTCGTATCCATGACATGTGTTCTGTAGTGTGGAGAAGTTGAGATGAGCGAAAATAGCGTGGTTATATAAATAGCAGAGAAGACGATACTCAGCTACCACAAGTTCAAAGATTATGTAGATCAGTCAATTAAAATAAAAAACAAGCAGCTCTCATAATTCAAATTTTTAGAAGAATAAGATTGGAAAGAAATTTATAACTAAGGCATAACGGTGCAGCCACCGCGATTGTTCATTCGGGCCTTCGACGATATTAGACGACTGTGACGTACTGCCGCTCGAGCAAGGGGTCCAAGGCCATCCACTTCTGCTATGATAGGCTTCAGGTAGTCCAGGTATAACCAACTCTGAGCTTCCCAAACAATCCCACCTTCAAGTTTTGTCTGCCGTTCATTTTTTTTGTTTTTTGCAAGTTATCTGCTAACTTTGAAAGAAGGTTTATATTGGGGGACCCCAAACTCTCATTCAAGCAAAGAGGGCTGCTAGAGTGGACCGATTTGACTCACTAAAGAAATGAAAACTTGGTCCAAAAACTCGTCGCCAAAATCCCAACGCCTCACGGTGTAGTATCTACGCGCACGCTCTCTGGCAACGATTTGCTTTCGCGTAAAATTTGCCAAAGGCTTTGGTAATTCCTGTTCGTAAGTTGTCCACAACCTTTTAGAATAGAGATTTCCTTCTCCCTTTTCCACGTCTATAATAGGGGCGAGAGTTCCGTATCGGTACGGAATGTGCTTATTTGATTCGTTTAGCGGTTGAAGGACGCAATGGGTCGGCATGCGGTGGTACGCAATGCTAAATGCAGAAAGTATCCTTTCGACTTCCTCGAATTCTAAGTCGATCAAAGTTTTAAACGGGATAAGCGTGATGCGATTAAATGAAATTAAGAATTGTGTAAAATTTATAGGGAACTCGTAAATCGGAATGACTTCGAGAAAACCTTTAATTTCCGTCCCGCTCGTTGGTACAACTCTATGACCTTCTCTAAGCAGCGCGACAGCGACTTGAACGTTTTGAAAAAAAAATGTTTGTTTTAAAAATGTGTTATTTATTACAAGGTTAATATAAGGCTCGAGCGCGGGATAAGTTTGCGAAAGATTCTGCAAGTCTAAAATTCTTCAGCTAAGATTTGAATAGATCTGCTCTAGACCTTGATCAGGCAAAGCTTCCAATCTGAAACTGTCGTAGCTTATTCCGACCAGTCCTAGAGTTAAACCTAGCTCTTGCTCTTCTCTTATATTTTTTGTCTCAGCGCTGGCGTGAGATGACATGAAGTAGAAATTGTCAGGCAAAAGTACAGGTACATAAGACCAATTGCTATAACTACTATCAGCAATATAAAGGCTACAGAGAAATTTGCAAAATTATGAACATGATTTTCTTGAGCTTCAGCTCCTGATAGTCTTTTTGCCTAATTCATCCCCATTTTGTAACCTATTCCTCTTCCTGCAAATTGCTTATACAGAAGGAATAAAACAATGATTGAGGTTACAATGTTCCAAATAATCAAAAGAGAATCTATCGAAGGGGCAATAACATGAACCAAATTTGGCACAACACAAATTTTTAATTTGGTAATTTCCGTTAAGTTAAGTCTAGACTAGCCTAAATCCCAGCTTTCGTTAAATACAGCTTGAAGATTAGGAAAAGTCGTAGGTGAGTGATGACCTGGTTCGTGCTTTGAAACGACGTCTACTTTAGACATAATCGTCGGCATTACTATCATGACAGAAGGCAGTTGAGCTAAATCCTTAGGACATGGATATGGTGGTCTGACTAATAAACCGCGCGCCGTTACCAATTTGCAGCTGCAGGCTAGTCTAATTTCAATACTTCCGACTCCATTTTGCAACGGTCAGATTAGATAGGTGACTGATTCCGATTCTTCTCCACAGATGATTTTCGTTCCGTTGGTACATCCTGTTAGGATGAAGGTGTCGTAGTTTAATTGCGTAATTTCGGTTTCCTTCCGTCCCGGAATGCATTCAAAAGAGCAGACATCGTTGAGCTCCTTCACGCTGAATCCTTTCAGTAAATGTTTTACGCAAAGAAATACCATCATGGGATCGCTGTTGGTCTGAGGAACCTGACAGAGACCGGAATCGGTCTGACATTGGTGAAGCTGGGTTCCTTGGAGCGTGACAAACGTGGAGCCTGTCGTGGCCACATAGGTGGGTGCGTGCTGGATCATACAAATGTTATCTCTGAATCTCTAGAAGAAATTATGGTTAGCACGTACAGCTTCCATTTTTCATCTAATCTTCGAATCGGAATTCGGACTCTGATTGTTCAGCCTTTCTTGGGGAAAGTGCAATCGGCTAGTTGCAATTTGTATTATTTGGAGACATCTTCCACAGGAATTATGAGAGCATAACCGTCTCTAACAACCTTACGACAAATCGATCGGAGGTCTCTAGTGAGTCAAGTGGGGCTGATGGCCAAAAGCGGAATCTTATGACTTTTACAGTGCGATTGAAGATCGTTAAAGCGAAAAATTTCTGTCAAGGTGTTAAAGTGAGAATAAGTTTGCAGAAAACCTTGCTGGTAAATACCTGATTCTCGCTGAAGTACTTTGATTTCCTTTAGTAGTTCATTCGAGTTGTTTTTAGTCTCATTTAGCTCCCTATCGACAGTTGCAAGTTGTAGTCATGACATTCTGGTCACTCGTGATAACCGAAGATTTTAACGATTCTAAAACTTTCTAACCTCCGCATCATTCGAAAACAAACTTTTCATGTCTCTCTTACTAGCAAATCCGCAACAAAATGAGTAAAATTCTCCTACCAAATTTAAAGGATTAAAATTCTCGAGGAAAAACGTCTCGAGTTGTTGCAGTGTCCATTAAGGTATCCTTTAGAACAGCCTGCAATGTTACGCTAACATGTTTTACTAGATCTCTTATTATAATCTGAAAATTACATCCCTCAAACTGACTTTCACATTCCCTAGTCCAAACAATATTTTCGAGAATGTCGGAAAAGTTACATTGAAGTCGTAGATAAGGGGCACAGTTGAAGTGTAGAGCTATGCATCCGTAATTTGCGTGACATAGGTGCCAGAAGTGACTCGAACGAGCTTTAGGTTGATTTGGTGTGCGGCGATCAATGGACAATGGGCAAATATAAACATCAGAAGTGGGGCACGCAACATCATTTTGATTCTGGAGAAAAAAGTACTAGTTACTAAAACATTCTAAGCGTCAATGCTCTGACTACGTTCTTTAGGTTTTCACAGATTTTCTAATCTAGAAATCTTATAGGCTTACGGACTACTCTTCCTAGCCTAGTTTTTACAACTTTTTCTTTTTCGATTTCCTCATCTTTTCGATGTTGAATCGAAATCTCTTCATCTTCGCAAGAGCTACTATTTTCTGAGCCTAAATCCGACTCAGAATCTGACTCAAGATTTGCGCTATTATTTGATTCTTATTCGAACTTAAATTCCAAGCAGCTAGTGTTAATTAACTCATCATATTTAATCTTTTAGTTATCTAGCGCTTCCAAAAGTAATTTTCCACATTGCCACTTTGAGTCTCTTCAGTTACATCGAGTTCTTCCGGATTACAACTATTCACGATCTTCATTATATAGTCGAGGTTTACGTGCATTACTGTATTGATTTTTATTTGATCAATGTAGTTGTAGAAGTAGGACTCCTAATTTTTAGTGTATTCCTCCGAATTAGTGTTCAAATCCAGGTCATTCAGACCTTCATAGAGCTAAATGTCAATAAATGAGAATAGATTATTTACATTTTTAAAGATAAAAATAGATAGATTTTAAAGATAGCGCCGATGCCACGGTGAAACGTTTCATTGCTATTACATTTCATTACAATTGGTACCGGTCGACTTCGCTATGATCTCATTTATAATTAAAGTTTGATTTTGATACACGGTTGGAAGGATAGATCAAGGTCGCTTGGCAACAAATTATGAACTTTATAAATTCGTTGCCAAGCAACTTTGGGAAGAATGGACGCACAGAAAAAAAAATTACTGTTGAGAATGATTAAATTATTACTACTTACACAATGCTTTCTGTCGAAAGCACACTTGAGATATGGGAGAGCGGCCAGTTTAGACAATTGTTGTCGCTCCTTTGCAGAGACCCAGAGAATTTCAGCTTCAGCGATGATTTTAAGTTTGATTGGATTATGTACTAGAATAACGTTCGGATCAACAATATCCCAATCTAATTCGGGATCCATAGCATTTTCCAAATGTTTGGTTTTCATATTAATGGTTAAAAGTTAAAGGATTTAAGAAGCGAAAATTAGGAAAAACTTGTTTGAAGACGGTAGATTAAAATGTTCCTTCTTTAACGTGTATGCTTTTGGAATTCTTTTCTATTGTGTACAATCTAAATTAAACTCTACCCTTTTATCCTTGTTGAAATCCTGTTCGAACTCACCTTTGACCTAATTGCGTGGGTTTAAAATAAAACTCACAAACTTGCATTCAGATGCTTGTTTCGTGGGGTTTAAATTATACTGTAAGCGATGAAAATTTGGATTTGTGCGAAACACTGTTTAATATTTTGCTATTGATTTTGGGTATTGGTTGGATGTTTTTGAATCAATGCCCCTTTTAGCAATTTTCCTTGCCTCTTGCATCTTCTTGATGCGAGTGGGAATGCCTTCAACACCTTTCTCCGTGTCCCATACTACATCAAGGGGAAAGGGGTACTCAAGAGGGCTGTTGAGTGCACCGATCTGAATTACTAAGGAAACGAAAAAAGGAAGATGAAGCAATGGTGAAAGTTAAAAAGTATGATGTAACTCACCAGTGCAATTCGATAACAATGGGGGGAGAGGAACCCATTTTAATGTCATTTTTATTTTAATTTTGTTCATAACAATATTCTACCTTACGAAAATTTATGTCCCATAAATATTTAATTAAATAAAAATCATTTTTTTCTTGGGTTTTCATTTTGTCATATTTTTAACTATCACTTTTTATCTTATTTAATCTATTAGTATTTATTTTAGCTTTTTCAAAGTGTTGGGTCGACATGGGGGTCTTGAATGAAAAAAACTGGGGTTACACTTTCAATTTGGATAGGGTAGGTTCCGCTCGCTTTGTTTGTTTGGGATAACTTGGGAAAGGAACACTAGGGACCTTGGTTTTTACTATTGAATCATTGTCATCAAGATCCGCGACTTCCGCCTCAGTTCATTTTCAGATTCCGTATTTGAGTATTCATCATAATCTCTGGAGTCATCAGAAAAGTTGGACTCGTCGATTTGTCTTCCGAGTCGTCACTGGGTTACAAATCTTGTCTTTTAACGTGTCTTTAAACATGGGGAAAAATGGGTCCACAAGCTCCTCGGTAAAAATCATTTCCTTAAAAGTGTCGTTAACAGTAGGAGGAATAGGGGTGACAAGATCCTCGTGTAAAATCATTTTTGTTAAAATGGTATTACGTTTCGCAATGTCATTTTCACTTTCAAGTTTGTGGGATTTTTTTCGTTGCATTGAGAGCTATGAAATGTCACTTTTTCTTGTTTATGAGACTCCCCAAAAATGTCATCAAAAGAAACTTTTAAGAAGGAATTGATTTATGAAGTTAATGGGATGTGGCGTAAGAAGTCGTTCCGAGGTATTTGAAGTGCCGCCGCTGCCTCTGCCGTCGATTTCAATGCTGATAGTGCTTGTTCCCACAAATGATCCTTAGGCTTCTTGGGTTCAGGAAATAATATATACATAGGTAATATTTTCAATTCCTTAACTACTGCTTTTCGTTCTAGATAACTATATGTTATATAATACGTTGTTTAACAGGAGGTTTAAATACCACTTTAATTGCTGTGATTGCTATAGGATCATATTCAATAAGGAAATCTCAATATTCTATATTTAAAAAATCCTCTTCAATATTTACTTTTTGACATACCCCCGGGTCGTGGGAGACCGCAGGGGTAGCCACGAGATAGCCAGTGGAGAGGTCAGAGGGCATGCTGCATCACAGAGTGTCCCTGGGCCTCCTGGTTCAGTCCGCCTGTAATACAAGTAACAACTACTGACTACTGGTAGTAACTGACACCAAGGCGGTAAAGTGACCGGCACTCATATAAATGTTTATTCACACCTTAACCCTGAGACCATGAGGGGTTCT
>JAQFYP010003237.1:0-11222 GCA_034694865.1 Bilobella braunerae | reverse complement strand
CTCCAGCAAATGAGCTCTGGAATCAGAGACGACAGGAGCGCTAATAAGCTTTTGGGAAAACTTAGGAGGACTTAAAGGAACCCTTCGTTTTTCCAAGTTTTCACCTTCGCCATCTAATGAGTGAAAAATAAAAAAGAAAGTAAAATTTGCACCAAAAAATGAGTGAAAGTTGAAAAAATAAGTAAAAGTTGAAAAATTGAGTGAAAGTTGAAAAAATGGCCGAGAGTTGAAAAAAACGAGTGAAAGTTGTAAAAAATGTTGCGAAGTTGAAAACTTAACCGAGTTTCCGAATAAGAATTTCTAGAGCCATTTTCTCGAGCTGTTACATTTATTAGGCCTTTTTAAAAGTTTTTGATGTTTTCTGGAAGGATTATTGCCTGGAATTCTGGAGAATCCGACCAATCTGAAGTTGACGTTAATTTGGGGAGAAAACAATTAAGGAATTTCTACCTGCCAATCAGGTGAAAGTGACACATTTACCTGTCAAATTATCTTCACGTGATCATCAGCGGATGACATACACCCCACTTTCATCAAAGGCACGCGCCTCTCAATATCACTCAAGGAGACGCATGTTCTTTGAAAAACAAACAGTAGTGCCGACAGAATCTTTTTATGCAATAAGGTGACTGTCGAGAATTTCAAGATTACTCAAAAATTTTTAATTTCTGTAACTTTTTATTTGAAAATAATTTGAAATGAAAATTAGAATAATTTAAAAACTTGATAATTGATAAAACCAAAAAATGATTTTTCAGTTTTTCACACGGTAGATTTTGGCGATAGACTAAATTCCCCTGGGAGCCGCACTGTCTGGAGTCGCTGCGGCGGCCTAGAAAGTGAAAGGAGAAAGGGACTGAGCCTCTTCAACTTTCTTCAAAGATCTAAATTATTGTGGCGGGTGTCGGTGGATCGATTCTTACCATCGATGGTGACTTTCCTTAGCTTAGGTGACTTTTGAGAGAATTGTCCAAAAACGAGTTCCCGTTAAGCTAGAAAATGCATATAAATTTGGTGATAAAATGACCTTTGCTCACTTTGTTCCCTTTGCCTATGCGTGCTTAAGGGCCATAAAAAGTGCACCAACGAGGTTCGATTACCTCCAATGCAAATTTGAACCCTTCAAAGTGGACAATGATGACTTTATTACAGAACGTTTTGCTCTAAAGCGCCATTTTTTCAAAAGTGTGAGCAGTCGATGAGAAGCCAAAGTGTCCAACTCTGACATCGTAATTTCATAATTGCCCAACACTGAATCTCCTCCAACGTCAATCAATTTGAGGCCCTTCAACTTGTCTGCAACTTTTAGGTTTCATCTTACGACATAATTCCGGTTTCAGGTCGCTTTGAAAGCAAAGAAAAATGTTTTGAAGATCAAATTTGGTTTCAGGGAGTATTTTTAAATTTGAAAAAAAAACGTTTACAGAACGCTGAAAATGATTTGCCACACATCTGAAATTTTGCTAGTCATGCATTGTATGCATGTTTGTATAAATGTGGCTTCCGTGGTCCTTTTGTTCAGCTGCACAAGGACCATAATTAAATCGGGTTTTCAAGGGCACTTGGGCACCCTTTAAAAGGCCCTTTGCAAAGGGCCCCATGCATGCCCAAAATTTGGAAAAACAAAAGTTTAAGGGCCCTTGATCCCTTGTTAGAGAACAAACAAGTTGGGAAGTGGAAAATTAAATTTGCCCCGTGCAGCCAACGAAGCCTCACGTTCTGGTCTCATATACCTTTTCAAATGATTTCTAGGAATTAGGATTTCTAAAATTTTAGAACAAGGTATGGCTTCTAGAATTGAGAATAGGCAATGTTTTCCTAGAATTTAGATTTTCTAAAAATTTTAGAATAGAAAATAGTTCCTAGAATTTAGAACAGAAAACTAGTTTATTTAGAATTTCCACCTGAGAACAAACTTTTGGTTGATTTCAGATGAATTCCCATATTAGGAAATAAACTTCGGGTGGAATTCGATCAGGAGAAAGTAGGAAATTGGAATTGCAAATCTCTGGCAGCTGATTTGGTTGAGTAAAAATAGAGGTGGCTTCGTATTTGTGGATATTCTGCTGGGGCTTAACGGGAACAGCTGGGAACGTAATCCTCATTAAAATTCAAAGCGCGACTTTTGAAAAAAAAACGAAAGACGTAAAAAGAAGTGGGAAAGTGCACTTTAGAAGCCTGAATGGACAAGAGCCCCATTTGCCTAAATATTTGCTTTCACAAGGCGGCAGCGGCATTTTGGATTCCCTCGGTATAAGTACTCAAAATTAGTCCAAGCATTTGTAAGATCACTTTCATAGGCATTTACACCGCCTTGTTCAAACAACCGGTAAAATATTTGAAAAAAATAGTGTTCATAAGCCACTTTGGAGCTGAAGCGAAGAGAAGCGAAGCGTCGCTGAAAATGAAAAAATGAAAAGAAGATGATGTAGTGCTTTCTCCGCCTCGAATGAAAGCTTTGGAACGAATTTTATTTCAAAACGGGACAAAGCCCAAAATCGCTTTAATTCCACTACTTTCCCTGCTAACCCAATTCCCAGCGATTCTCAGCACATTTTCACTTTTCTAAAAACGGAGGAGTAAATTTTTCTACAAAATTCACCAGTTGACCACTCCTCCAATGTTTTTCTGTTTTGAAAATGTCACCCACGTTTACAAAAGTACGTTTCCGCAGAATGTTTTTTTCTGAAACTTGTTTCTAAAATTTCCAGATACGATTTCACATTTGCAATATTTCGTCAAACATTTCCGTTTCAAGCGTTTCAGAAGAAAGGCAGATGCTAAGCGTTTTCTGAGCTTGGCCGGAAGCGATACGTTTGAAATTGTGCCTTTGAAACTTTCCTGAAGAAACGTTTTTGGAAATCCTATAGAAGCGGAATTTTCTGATTCCTGTAAAGGCCTTGTTGTTCACAGACCTTTTACCTTTATTCTAAATACCACTTGCCCAAGACAAAAATTGTAAACACCCTGTATGTGAAATTAATTTCGCTGTTGCTAAAAGCCTTTTTTCCCAAATGTAGCAAAGGTGTAATGAGTCTTGTGTGTGTCACTTGACCTCTATTTATGTCTTGGTTGGCCTAGGGCCTGTCTTGTTTAGTAAATGTTGCTTTTTAGAAAAGCTTTTTTGTGTAGGCTAAATGTTAAATGGTGGTTTGAGAGCCCTTAATGTGTTATTTTACGAATCATGCAATAAGAAATATAAAAATTGATTACAATTGTAAAAATAAATTATTTTGTAATATGTGGAGAAGTATTTTTGTAAAACCGTTTTTACTAACAACAATTTTATATCAAGTTTTGTGCGGTAATAAATTATTGGAGTACAAAATATCACATTTCTAAATATTTCTAAAGTTTCTTAAGGGCCTAAGATTTCATTTAGCAGCACTATTAGGTCTTTGCATTGATTATATTTCAAACAGAAGAAGGCACACTAAGGACTTCGAACTTTCACTGTACCGGTAAAACAAAGATGTTGTACAATAGCGGTGAAGCAAGTTTTCACACACAAGGGCACTGGTTCAGGTGGGTTACTTAAGGGCTCCAATTGATTGTAGGTGTTATGGCCTTGTCTATTAAAAAAAAATTACACTTGGCCATAGGCTTATTGTCCTTAACATCTTATCTTATTGATTACAGACTGTTGAACTGCGTTAAAAAAACGTAATTAATAATTGGTGACGTAAGTATTGCGTAACTTAAGCGTAAGGCACTTAAGGGCCCCTTAACGCGCCCTTCTCCCTCCAAGATCCGCCAGCGACTGAGCACAACTACCAACTTTGTGAAATTCTACGGCTCTAGAGCTGTAGTGCGTCTGCTTTTACAAGCCCCATTTACCCTAGGTTTCCTTATTGTACTTCGCCGGCTGTCTTTTTTTGTGAGTTCTCAAGGAGACTTAAGGGTTCCCTTTAAGTTACGCTAAATATCGGATGTTGTATGCACAACATTCCAAATTTTAAAACATTCAACTTCTTAAAGATTACGTTTGAACAATATTTTATTATGTTTGAATTATGCTTTAAAAAATGTTTGAAAAAGTGTTGAAAAGAGCATTACTTATTAAAGAATATTATAAAGGGATAAGTTGCAAAATAAGTTTTGAAAATTATATTTTATTAACCACGTGACTCGAATTGTCCTTGGATTGGATTTGGCCTGGATTTTCAAATGCTATTGGTTGTTGTCGAACAATTTACTTTTGACCCTGGAAAGGGTAGCAACAAATTCCAAATGACCTTTTCAATGACCCTTGTTTACCAAGAAGTGGCAACTGTTGTAGGCTGTAAAGACAAGTCACATTCTCCTATTTGAGTTTTTCAGAATGGTGGATGCAATCTCGTCGAGTAAAGACTTTGCTTGGGATTCTCGGAAACGGAAACAAGAATAATTGTGCTGAAGTTGTTCACGGCTTTTTTTTACTTTTATGAAAGAAAATTTGTTTTATGAAAACTCGTGGTTTATGAAAACTTGTGTTTTAAAAAATACTCATAATAAACTGCACAGTTAATAGTAATAGTTAATTTGTAGTTTAGTTGAATAACTTAATTTGCTAATAATTATGTCTAATTTAATATAAAGTTTGCTAAATTTTTTGTTGCAGTTAGCTTGTACAGTCATTCAAAGAAACTAATATTACACAATTGACTCACAATTGGTGAAGATTTAATATTTCTTACAACAAAAGTCTACGAAAAATGTAGTCATTTTTTGCATTTACAACCATCTGAAAACTGACTTTAAAGCAGTATGTTCTACTTCAAAAACACATGTTTTTAATTGTGTCATAATTTTTGTTAATTTAATTGGTACATTTAGTTACTATGCTCAAACACATTAATAAGCTAAATGCTACAATAAATAGTACATATTTGGAAATAATTTACTTAAGAGGAACTTTAGTAAATAAATTACGTGCACTACAAGTCCTGGGAGTTCTAAATGCGTCAAACCGATAATAATACGATATTTTTCTCCTCTATTTCTATCGCAAACGAACTTAGCAAACCTTGTATATGTTTCCTATATTCAACAAATATTTTTACTTTATTCCTCCAATAATAATTCCACCTCAAAACCCAATATGAAAATTCCCTTTGTACATTTTGATTAAGGCTGAACAAGGCATTTATTTGAAGAGTTGTGTTTTGCCTGATTTGGAGAAAGCAGATCAATAAAATATTGGTTGTCTGTGGCCTTATGAGGTCTATTTTTGTTTTTTATTGCCCAAGAAAATTTCAAATTACCTGATATTGCTTTTTGACCTTTGTTCAAAAATATATAACCCCAAACCTATCCTAAAACACTTATTCGATTTTCAATACTTGGATAAAAATATCCTTAAAGTATAGGTTTTAGCTAATTAGCTAATCGAATAGTGGGAGTTCAAAATACCATGCGTATTATATACTATGTATGTTTTATGTATGTGTAAGAGGTAACATAGATATATTATATACTAGGTAAACGAACCCGTACCTAGGACAAGAGAAATTTTATTTTAAGGGTTTCACTTTATTTTAAAAATTAAATTAATGACAATGTCCATCTCTAGAGTAGAGTAAAGTGCAGGTGAGTTTTGTGTGACCAAGCAGTGAAAGGCCCTCGGAGATCCTTATTCCTTGGCACATGCCTATTCTCCTCCAATTATTTCATGCTGCGAAAACAAATTCTCAAAAATTACAAAAAATGGCACTTTTATATATTATATATTTTTCAACTTAGTTTTTATACTAAACTATAATATTACAATATCACAATTACAACGGAGAAAGGTAACTATTTTTTTTAGTTTTTACCAGAGTCTACCGAAAAAACGTTTTCCGCCGGCGGGTGGCTAGATGCAATTTCCTGTTGTCGCAAAGAAGGAACAAAAGAACGCATTTTACTCAATGCAAGTTTTCAAATTGAAGCATAGCGTACTTCAAGCGATGTGAATGCTGATAAAGTGGAAATGCTTCCAAGTATTCACTTTCTTCTGAAGAGGCAATGAAGCGGAAAGAGATATCGATGAAGCAAATCAAGAATATTGTTTCGGTGACAGTTATCCACAAATCCAATCACGTTTTACTCGTAAAATATAGAATAGAAAATAAATAATGCGAAAAGTATATTATTCTTAAGAATAATATTTAAATTAATACATGCTAACCAAAGCTACGATGAAATTTATAAATAATAACTTATAATCCCAATACGTAATGCACCGCATTAAAATTGAAATCAAAGAAATGGCTAATCGCTAAAAATTAGTTTCATTTTAATGAAGATCATCAACCATTTATTAGTTTCGTTAGTATAGGATTATTTGCCAATTGTGAACTCAAATTAATCAAAACAATTCAAAGCTCCAAGGGCTCTACATATCCATTGTTAAGTGCTAAATAGAAAGTGGCTTAAGAAGGATTAGAATAATAAGATTCTAAAGAATTCTAAGAAAGTCAAGCGGAGTCATAGAGAAAACATTGAAATGTTTGAAATAGACGACTCATCCGCTTTGCAAATGCTTTTGTTGATTCTACGAAGTACTTGAATTTCAGAATTTTGAATCAATAAGTAATTTGAAACGAGTATTTTTTTTTAGATAATTAATGAAAAAACTGCGGTTTCATGCATTCTTTTGTCTTTTTTAATCTAGGAAGAACATGATACCCTTGAGAACTGCTTATGCAAATGAGAAAGGCGACTTTGTCTTGGATATCAGAACAGAGTTAGAAATTAGTTTTAGGTTACAAGAGCCCTTAGGTGAAAACGATTTTTAAGTCTTCCTTTTACATTAGTGTATATAAAAATTGCGTTTCATACCTTATGCATTAACCATTTTGGTGAACGGTGCAACCTTCCTGTTTAAGTTTTTGTTCGCCTATTTTTGGGTTAAGTTTTTAACAAATTTTAAATTGAAAAGCTGCAAGTTCTGCATTGAATTCATTGTCGAAAAATTCCTCATTTCAATTTTTTTACTTTTTTTTTGGAAGTCAAAGTTTGAAAAAAGGCTCACATGGTTCCTACGTTGAAAAAGTCAAATCATGGTACTTGATACGGGTCCATTTTTCTCCTACTTCTGCTAATGCTGCACTAAATATTCTTGAAAGCGGAGAAAGTGAAGAAGGGGAAATTTTCAAAAAAAAATTGAATCACCTTATTTTCTCTTAGAAAGATCCCCCTTATGCAAATTTAGAGTCAGGGGGATAATGGGATGAGAATATGGCGCTATTTCTGTTCGCATGATCTATGAAATAGGAGTCATGATCTTAGCAGTGCCTTTTATCAAATCTACAAAAACGGCGGAGATTTATTTTGAAAATCCCGCTTTTTCTAATCTGTTCCTCTATTATTTCGCAGAGACGCCAAAGATTATGGCAATAAGGTAAAAATAGGAATAAAAGCGATAAAGTCCTTTATGAGGTATTTTGTCTTTATATTTAGAATTTTTAACACTTAATTGATTTCTTAAATATGGCAGCAACATTTTTTTTTATTTTTTTTACCTCCTAGTATAAAAGTTTAACGTTATAGAATCCAAATGCATTTCAGCATTTCTTCTTTTTATTCAAATTTTTAAGTTACAAAGTTTCAAAATTATTCATTAACCAACACAACTAAGTCACAATATACCTTAAGACAATGACATATTCATTCCAGGCAACAATCCTTCTAAAAATTATTTTTTCACAACCGCAAATTATTTTCAAAAAGTGGCTTTACTGGAGAAGTACTGGACATAGACCTTAAAATTAGGTGCAAATAATAGGGAAACCTTCATAAATACTAGTCTAGTTTGCAGCCTACCCATTAGCTCTAGCTTTTTTTAGAAACAGACCACAATTATGAATGAGTAAATCCAATAAGAAGGAATTACACAGAGCAAACAAAGGGAAGGCAGTTGGTTTCCGTCTCAAATTAAAACCAAACCCACGTCTTCAGCCCTGTAATTACTCACTGCAGCAGAGCGGTATTTTTTGGAATCCGGTTTCAAGACATTACGTGACCCCTTAAGGGCCCTTTCAACGTCCACATTACTACCTTAATTCAACAATGTTAACCTTGAAGTCGCTCAAAGGGTGACTTGCTAGGTACACTAAAAATACGTTAAATATTGCATTATTGGATATATATAAGATTATATTTCGCTATACCCAAGGAAAAGAATTATAGGTTATCAAATGCTCTTATAACTATTTAGTTAATGCAGAAGAGGATCTCTATTTGATTCCTAGCAGGAGACAGTGACAAAAATTTTTTAGAGTGACCGCCTTGAAGTATTAGGTTTCAACTTACAGGGATTAGTACTTAAGCACCCTTATCGTCCCTTCATCAAGGGATCAAAAGACTTGAAATTGAACGGGTTTTTGATACAAGAATTAAGGGCCACC
Source organism: Bilobella braunerae (assembly GCA_034694865.1). Taxonomy (NCBI): domain Eukaryota; kingdom Metazoa; phylum Arthropoda; class Collembola; order Poduromorpha; family Neanuridae; genus Bilobella; species Bilobella braunerae. The sequence continues at coordinate 2,853 of JAQFYP010003237.1, read as the reverse complement.
TAGGTCCAATGGCAGCAGTTCAATACCGAGAAAACCAAAACTGAGAACGACCAAAACCGAAAAAAACCTATTTTATGTTTATGGCCGATTTTCGTTTTCTCGGTTTAGTTTTTCTCGGTCTTGGTTTTCTCATCATAGGTTTCTTGGTTTAGGCTTTCTCGGTCTTGGTTTTCTCATCATAGGTTTCTCGGTTTTGGCTTTCTCGGTTTTGGTTTTCACCTTTTGATTTTTTAAAAGACTAAATCCCTTTATCTACATTCCTTTGTAAAAGCTTCTATCTTCGTTTTTTTTTTAGACAAGTTTACAAAAAGTTTTTTCAGAACTTTCACTTCGCAGTTGAGTGCTTTCAAACCAAGGAATCCGCAATTAAGAAATTAAATTGAACCCCTCATCACACTCGCTTTCACTTTCTGCTTTCTCCTGCATTCTAATCCCTCATAAATTGGTAGATTCATTGATGAAGAAAAATGAGTTTTTCAGAAAGTGACGGAAAAAGATTTAGAACAAGACAAAAAAAAAGTTCTGATTCTGCTTGGTTGCGATTACGGGAAGCGACAAGAGGGCTTTAGAAGTTAATTAGAGATTTCTAAAAAAACGGAATGAAATGAGAAAGTTTCTACTTCAGTGATAGAAAAATTCTATCCATTTTGTAGAAGATACAAATGAAGTGATCTGTTAACCCCACCATTATAGAACTAATAGAAATAGTAAAAACTAAATTTCAAAATTTGTTCTGAGAATTAAAAATATATATATATTATAAAAAAAAGTCCTTCAAGAGCAGTTAGGTATGAGAGACTCAACTCTCAATTCCCAACACGTTTTACGATAATGCCAAAATGAAATGGACTCTTTCTTATCATAGTCTTAAGCCACTGATACCCAAATTCTTCAAGTATCCCTCGAGTCCTGAATTCTAATGTCGCCGTATGTCGCCAAGAACAAAAATGTTATCACCTTGGCGACAACGGCGACAATTTGCAAGAAGTGGAATATTGCCAAGTTGGATCAAATCAAATCTTTCTCCTTCGGCAGATGAGGGTAAAAAATCAGCGATTAGTCAGAAATTTACATTATCTTTCACAAAAGGTTTCCGTCAAATAATTGATAGCAGCGTCGCAGGAGGTAGAAGCGATTAGGAAAATATTATTACAATATTATTTGATATACTACATCTTTTGAAAATTTACGCTTCAAAATATTGGGCAGGTACTTATTATTTTCCATTTGAATTACCAACCCTATTTACTGTCTACGGTCAATCAACTGCGTCAGATAACTTTGTTATTGTTAATTTCTCACACTTGTGATTGCTTTTACGCTCGATTGACGTCAAACCTCAAAAACAGAAACGTTTTCATTGAGGATTTGTTGCAAAACAAAGCGCTTAGCACAACTGCGTCATTCACATTCTACATTTTTGATGAGTACTTTAAAGAAAGTTGTTTTGAAGAAAGCGATTCAATGGAAATCAAGTTGTATGTCAACTGTCACTGCAACGCGTGCATGGCATTTTATTTTATTTTCAACCATCGCCCACTTTCTCCTGCAATTTCCCACTCAAACCAATTGCTATTTTTACGCCTTCTATTCCAAAACTGGCGTGTGCAGCAATTAGTAAATTAAATATTCAATAGATTTTTACTGCTATTTGTGTTGTCAATTTAGGCGATTTATAAGAGAGGGCGCTCTGCTTCCGCCTTGTTCAATATTTTCAACATTCTATTCCACAATTTAAAGTTTTTAATAACACTTCAGTTGAACCGAACAAGATGCACCTCGCCCAATTTTCAAATTTAAATTTAATAGAAGTTCATTCAAACAAAATAAGTGTAACTCCGAAAGTAGAGAAGGTTATTATACATAGCACCATGATACACTCACACAATACAAAGCGTAATACGTAATTTTTAATATTACGTATTTCCATTTCTGCTCGCTCAAAATTTAAGCATACCGCATGTGCAAGTCAAATGACACGTGACTTCCCCTTTATGTCAAATGTGCGGTTCAGCATGTCAAAGTGCAACTGCAGCATGTCACAAAGATAAGTTTAAAGAGTCAAAGGCTTAATGCACCCTTCCCAAATGTGAGTAAGGCATAAGTTATAGGAAAATAATTCCAAGTCTCATAAGGGCAGGTTGCAAAATTTTGACAAAACCAGATGTAACCAAGCTTAAGCAAAATTATATTATTTCTAAAATTAATATTACTTTCTTAAATCTTTCTTATTTTCATAATCAAGTCTATTGAGTGAAAACAATCTTTGTAGACATCGTATATGAATCTAGTTCTAATCAGTATATAAATTTCGTGAATATTGTGCAAATGATTTCAATAAGCAATTAAATTAGCTAAATCAGGCTTAAATTTGCACCTTTACCCATACGCGCCATAGCGAAGCGTTAAAAAATACCATGACGTCTTTTCTACAAAGGGTTAATGCAGTGAAAGGGAAGAGAAGTATTTGAGGCACTTTGCTTAAGTCCTGGTCATTTGCAAATGTCAGCGATCTAATAGGCTACGCACTTTATTTTAGAAAAAAAAATATTTCAGGACTTACGCTACACCGCCTGATCTCTTTGGCATGAAATTGTGGAATTGGGCTATAACACACAAGAATAAAATAAGGAAGCAGAACGCATAGAAACTGGAAACTCGCATTTTCCATGCAACCACATTGCGGTAGATTTTGCAAAAAAAACCTTTGCAATTTACGTGGCCAATGTTCAGTGTGTGGTTTTAGAAAAGGGCAGGAAATATTTTAGAAAGAAACGACAATGGGAAAGTGACATTTTGAAAAATAAGGCCACATACTGGATTTCTGGGCCCATGTGATTTGGAACAAGTGAG